>CAJPIZ010002279.1:0-14039 GCA_905368565.1 Medioppia subpectinata
TATAGCTGTCGATGGCGTTCACGTAATCCAAGACACCGACGACACGGCCGTTGAGGTAACGGTTGGTGTGTTTGTTGACCGCGAAGTCTATGTGATTCCAGTCGGCGTACGGAACCAATAGGTCCTCCAAGAGTTTCACTGACGATATATACGAGACAAACAGTATATAAACATAATTAGAGCCTAATTTGACAGCCAATACCTCTTAGTCTGGACACCAATTTTTGGACATCAGTTTTATCGCCCAAGAGGTCAGCGTTTCCCACATAAAAGGCCATATTCTTGGACCGTATTTTGTCCACCGGGTAATCGGGTGCCATGGGTTGCCCGTAATGGCCGATATTATCTTCCGGGCCGTAATCAAACTCGTGGAAACGTCCGTCAACTATGAACTGACCGTATTGTAAGTATATCTTTGTGGACACGTTGTCCAGCGCTTTGCCCACTAATGTTGGCATCAGATCCTGGTCAAATTGTAATGTTTTATAATGTACCATGTAGTTGATTGCAATGTAATAATTGTGTACAATGTTTATTCACTTTTTAAGCACGTGGTAATACTTACCGGATCGTCGGCGTACGAGTCGTAGCCGACAAACTCGTAGACAATGGCGGCGCAAACGGATCCAATTACAGGCTGTGTGCAAAGGTATTGGCCAATGTAGCGCATAAGTGTTTCGGGCAGACCTAACGGTGCAACTAATCGGCTATTCAAATACAGGTAAACTATTATTACTATGTATGCGTTGGTGCGCTTGACAGGCGAATGGTTATGCTGATTCTTACGCTAATATGGTGATCAATGGTGTCAACAATCGGACAATGGATCCCGTATTGCTTAGGTATGCGATCGGCGCCAATAGGATGATGGGCCGGATGTGCCGTTCAAAGTCCGGTATCAGCGATAGTAACGTTAACATAGATGTGGTGCCCATTGAGTGACCGATATATGCGATCGACGCTTAAGTGATGTGCAAATGATATGTGGTTTTCATATGAATGTTAGTATTAAATTGCATTATGGTTATAATTAAATTTCATCAAATTTACATTTTTGTGTCATTTTTATAATGAATTCAATGGTATTTTTCACGTCATAAACACCCGTTTCAGTGAACGTATAGTTCCAGAGCTTATCCCAGGCTTTCAAACAAAACAATGTAAATAATAGCAAACAAAATATATTAATAAAATTATTATATTATGATAAATGTTTGCATAATTACTAGGATTTTGATGTGTATTAGAGTAACGATTGCCGCGAGTATTGCCTAACCAGACGTCATAACCACATGAAGACAATGTAAACGCTATATTAGACGTCAAACTATTGCCACAATTGTTAACTAATGTCCCGTTTTGTTCACTATAGACACCATTTGGCGACAAATATCCGGGGCTCGAGAAGAGCCATATATCGGAGCTAAAGGCCAACTGATGCCATAGTAGTAGTGGTTTAGTTTTGCCCCTCCAATAGGGGTTTACTATACGAAAAATACCCAAATTATAGCCATCATCGGTGGTTACCTTATATTTCTGGTACTTAAAGCCTCGGCTTTTAATCAATTGTGGCTATAATTACATGATATACTGTAAATGTTTTATTATATTATAACTTTTATGATAATAAATATAATTACTGTATCTCGGTAAATGTCAGGCAATATCTTTACCAACCCGTCAGTGCTCTCAAAATGACAAAACAAAATCCACAACAAATATAATGAAAATATTTCAAATAATTTAAATAATGATTTCATTGAAAAAATTTATTAAAAATAAAAATATTTAATTAAAAATATAAAATACAGCAAAGTGGTGACTAATTAAATTATTAAAATACATACATGTATGCGATATCAATAATGTACTCTACAATGAGTGTGAAAATACATGTTTTAATATATTTTAAATACATGTGTTATTAATTATTAGAAATGTTTTTAATTCAAAGTTACTCTAAACTAAAACTAAATTGTAAAATAAAAATTGTTATAGCTTATAGAAATGAAAAAATGTTATTTTTTAGTACAATAGCAAATACTTATTCAAAATAATAATTTCTGACCACATATTGGGTTACAGGAAAGACCTATTGAGACGTGATATTCAGTGCATTCAAAACATCAAACGCATAGGAATTGAGATAAAGGTTATTATGTTTTTGTATCCCAAAGTCCACGTGATTATAGTCGGTGTACGGAACCAACAGATCCGCCAACAGATTCACTGATATTAATGTTTTGTCCATATATACAATATATTAACACAATTAATTATATCAATTAATTATAAATTACAATTACTACCTTGTAATTTAGAGACTAATATCGCGATATCTGTTTCATCACCTAATAGATCGTTATTTCCTTTATAAAAGGCCATATTCTGTGACTGAATCTGTTGTAGCGGGTAATCGGGTGCCCGTGACTGCCCATAATGGGCTACATTGCCTTTGAGCCCGTAATCAAATTGATGAAACCGTGCGTCTAATATGAAACAACGAGTCCGGCGAACCAATTAGCTATCCGTGCGGTTATGGCGTGAGGGCGGCGGCGGAGTGGCACCGGACAGACCCTTGCGGTGACCAGAGTATCGGCCAATATATGCGCACATTCTCGGAGCCCAACACTGGCCGCACGTTTTGCTACTGCATTCACAACGACTGCTTCTCTTACTGGTCGTATAGCCTGTCGGCGCTTAAGACACACATTCACGACCTTCACGTGTGCCCACATAGGGTGGACACCACCCGCGCTGAGGCCACTGACCCGTGCCCACCCGTTGCCACTCAATTGTAATAGGTTTTTGATTTCTAATACTTTTTATTTAATTAATTATTTTTTTGGTCCAATGGCTTCAAACATAGCATTGTTTGGTATTTAATATAATCTTTAATTATTATTAATTAATTAATTAATTAATTGAATTAAATTATAGGTATTATTGTTATAATTTATTCAGTTAATAATTTTTGATTTTGTTCAAATTAAATATAATTTTTTATTCATAAATACTTTATCAAAAATTAATTATACATTTAATTGTTTTAAGTGTTTAAAACTTTGGGTTTTGTGCTTTAATTATATCTATAATTTATATAATTTTCATTAATCACATGATGTGTTCATTTAAATACTTTAATGTTTATCTTAATTATCATTAAAAAATACTTATTTTAATTGTAATTGTAATAAAACTTTTGATAAATTTAATAAACAGTTATTACAATAAATCTGATTTTATGTATGATTTATAGAAAATACTTTTATAAAAATAATTATAAAAACAATTAATTAATTTCAGAGTAAATAAAGTTTTAATTAACAAAAATAAATTACAACAAAAAAAATCATAACATTATTAATGTACACGTAATTAATGAACGATCACTTAAACAGTCTGTTATTGTTATTGTTTTGAGTGAACGTAACGTTAAAACGGGTTTTACTGTAGTTTTAGTCGCGATTTAACCGCAAAATAATGTTAACTGTAATCAAAATAAATGACATTTTGAGTGATTTAATGGACGAAAACAATCGTCTATTCAATGAGTTATTGTTTGCCAACAATTACTGCACTGTTTTGCAGGCATTGAACGCACGGCAGACCCATATCTGCCACACATTGTCTCATCTGATCCCCGCCGAAGACATGGCCGCCTTGGATGAGCTCCAGCGACAGGTGACGGCCGTCGGCGACCGCGGAGGACATCACTCGCCCGTCAGCCGATCTATCGGTGATGCGCTCAACGATATCAGCGATCGCCGCAACGCATCCCACGAACAGCTGATCCAAAGACAGACACAAAGCGGTGGCGACGAAGTGGTGAAGAGTTATGACAACAATAACCACAACAAGACGTCTCCGAAAGGGACAGACAGTTGCCAACAGAAGAGCGCCACTAATAAGACACTGTCATTGAAACGCTCGCCACAGACCACCACCGCTGCCGCCGAAGACGGATCAGCTGTTGTGGTTGTCAGTGAGTGGCGGTGCGATCGGGACGAGTGCTTCGGGCGGACGTTCGCCACGAAAGCGCGGCTCCGGTATCACAAGAAACTGCACACAAACAGCGCTATGAGAGACAAACACGTGAAACGTCTGGCGCTGAAGACCCTACACTACGACACCCGCACCGAGTCGTTCATCTGTTCCCATAGCGAGTGCGGTCACCGGGCGTTCGCCGCCCGTCACGGCCTGTTAGAGCACATGCGGACAGTGCACACCAGCCGACGCGTGCCGTGCGATTGGCCCGACTGTACGAAGAGCTACAAGTGTGTCCGCTCGCTGCGGGTGCACCGGTTGGCCGCGCACGAGGGCCAGAAGCCGTACCTGTGCCAGTACGAGGGCTGCGGCCACCGGTCGTACACCAAGAATCACCTGAACATACATACGGCCCGACACTCGGCGGCCCGGCCACGGATGGAGTGTTTGGAGCCGGACTGTACGGCCACTTTTGTCACCGCCACTGGTTTGAAGCATCACCAAAATCGAGTCCACGCGGCCGACACCGCGCAGACCTACCGGTGTCTGTTTCCCGGCTGCGGCCGTAAGTACAGCGCCACCCGTGCGCTGACACTACACACGGCCACACACTATACGGAGCCGACACTGGCGTGCGGTTACGACGGCTGCGCGGAGCTGTTCCGCACCGAACACTATCGGCTCAAACACCGGGCGCTCGTCCACCAGGGGTTGTCGGTCTACGCGAAGAGTAAGCGCCGGCCGATTCACGCGTGCGAATGGCCCGGTTGTGACTTTGCCGGCACCGGCGACCGGTTGGCCCACCACAAGACCATACATACCGGCGCCAAGAGGTTCGCCTGCGATTGGCCCGACTGTGGCAAAGCGTTTCGGCTCCAGAAGTGTCTCAACGATCACCGCAATGTCCACAACAATGTGCGGCCGCACGCATGCCATTGGCCCGGCTGTCAGTACCGCAGCGCCAATAGCGGCAATGTATTCAAACACGTTAAGCTCCGGCACAACACCACCAGCAGTAGTAGCCCTGAGCTATAGATTTGTTGTAATTTATTGTAATTTTAGTTTAAATAAATGTTTATTTATTTTTGTTTAATTAATTAATTTTTGTTTTTTATTGCAATTTATAGTCCATATCGAGTGTTGTCTGTATTTTCGTTGATTGTATTGAAAATATTGCCCAAAACAGTGCTATAGCTGTCGATGGCGTTCACGTAATCCAAGACACCGACGACACGGCCGTTGAGGTAACGGTTGGTGTGTTTGTTGACCGCGAAGTCTATGTGATTCCAGTCGGCGTACGGAACCAATAGGTCCTCTAAGAGTTTTACTGGCGATATATACGAGACAAACAGTATATAAACATAATTAGAGCCTAATTTGACAGCCAATACCTCTTAGTCTGGACACCAATTTTTGGACATCAGTTATATCGCCCAAGAGGTCAGCGTTTCCCACATAAAAGGCCATATTCTTGGACCGTATTTTGTCCACCGGGTAATCGGGTGCCATGGGTTGCCCGTAGTGGCCGATATTATCTTCCGGGCCGTAATCAAACTCGTGGAAACGTCCGTCAAGAATGAACTGACCGTATTGTAAGTATATTTTTGAGGACACGTTGTCCAGCGCTTTGGCCACTAATGTCGGCATTAGATCCTGGTGCAAATTACAATAAATACCATATAGTTTTTAATTGCATTTAATTTAGTCTAATACTGTACAATTGTTTTTGTCACTTTTTAAGCACGTGGTAATACTGACCGGATCGTCGGCGTACGAGTCGTAGCCGACAAACTCGTAGACAATGGCGGCGCAAACGGATCCAATTACAGGCTGTGTGCACAGGTATTGGCCAATGTAACGCATAAGTGTTTGGGGCAGACCTAACGGTGCAACTAATCGGCTATTCAAATACAGGTAAAATATGATTACTATGTACGGTAGAAGTTGGTGCTCTTAACAAGCTAATGGTTATGCTGATACTTACTGCAGTATGCTCACCAATGGTGTGAACAGTCGCACAATGGACCCCGTGTTGCTTAGGTGTGCGATCGGTGCCAATAAGATGATGGGCCGGATGTGCCGTTCAAAGTCCGGTATCAGCGATAGTAACGTTAACATAGATGTGGTGCCCATTGAGTGACCGATATATGCAATTGACGCTTAAGTAATGTGTAAATGATATGTTGTTTTGAAATTAATGTTAGTGTATTAAATTGCATTATGGTTATAATTAACATTTACATTTTTGTGTCATTTTTAGTATGAATTCAATGGTATTCTTCACGTCATAAATACCCGTTTCAGTGAACGTATAGTTCCAGAGCTTATCCCAGGCTTTCAAACAAAACATGTAAATAATAGCAAACAAAATATATTAATGATATGATTATACAATATTACGATAAGTATTTGCATATTTACTGGGATTTTGATGTGTATTAGAGTAACGATTGCCCCGAGTATTGCCTAACCAGACGTCATAACCACATGAAGACAATGTAAACGCTATATTAGACGTCAAACTATTGCCACAATTGTTAACTAAAGTCCCGTTTTGTTCACTATAGACGCCATTGGGTGACAAATATCCGGGGCTCGAGAAGAGCCATATATCGGAGCTAAAGGCCAACTGATGCCATAGTAGTAGTGGTTTAGTTTCGCCCCTCCAATAGGGGTTAACTATACGAAAAATACCCAAATTATAGCCATCATCGGTGGTTACCTTATATTTCTGGTACTTAAAGCCTCGGCTTTTAATCGATTGTGGCTATAATTACATGATATAAATATTTTATTATATTATAACTGTTGTGATAATAAATATAATTACTGTATTTCGGTAAATGTCAGGCAATATCTTTACCAACCCGTCTGTGCTCTCAAAATGACAAAACAAAATCCACAACAAATATAATGAAAATATTTTGAATAATTTAAATAATGATTTCATTGAAACAAATATTAAAAATATTTAATTAAAAATATAAAATACAGCTAAAGTGGTGACTAATTAAATCATTAAAATACATACATGTTTGCGATATCAATAGTGTACTCTACAGTGAGTGTGAAAATACATGTTTTAATATATTTTAAATACATGTGTTATTATTTATTAGAAATGTTTTTAATTCAAAGTTACTCTAAACTAAAACTAAATTGTAAAATAAAAATTGTTATAGCTTATATAAATGAAAAAATGTTATTTTTTAGTACAATAGCAAATACTTATTTAAAATAATAATTTCTGACCACAAATTGGGTTACAGGAAAGATCTATTGAGACGTGATATTCAGTGCATTCAAGACATCAAACGCATAGCCATTGAGATAAATGTTATTATGTTTTTGTATTCCAAAGTCCACGTGATTATAGTCGGTGTACGGAACCAACAGATCCGCCAACAGATTCACTGATATTAATGTTGTGTTAAAATATACAATATAGTAACGCAATTAATTATATCAATTAATTATAAATTAAAATAATTGTAAGAAATTGTAGAAATTATTTCTACCTTGTAATTTAGAGACTAATATCGCGATATCTGTTTCATCACCTAATAGATCGTTATTTCCCTTATAAAAGGCCATATTCTGTGACTGAATCTGTTGTAGCGGGTAATCGGGTGCCCGTGACTGCCCATAATGGGCTACATTGCCTTTGAGCCCGTAATCAAATTGATGAAACCGTGCGTCTAATATGAATTGACCAAATTGTAGGTATATTTTTGAGGACACAAATTGCATCCCTTTGGCCATCAATAGTGGCACAGCATACTATTTGTTAATCAACTTATTATTAAAAGTAATATTATATAAATTACCTGTCATAAATTATATAAAAGACTTGTAACGTTATATTGGTATATAGTATATACATTTTGTATTTAAATATTTTAACACATACAATATGTGCAGATTTAACATATAGTAATAATTACCGGGTCGTCGGTGTACGGGTCGTAACCGTTACTCGCATCTAAAAAATCCGCAATAATTGGTCCGATGACAGGCGCTGTGCACAGGTATTGGCCAATGAAACGCATTATGAATTGCGGCACACCTAACGGTATGACCACATTGCTATGCATGTATATTATTTAAATAACATTTTGTGGCCATATTTAAATAACATTTAAATAGTGTTTAAAAACCAACATCTGGTCTCTCTCTCTCTCTCTCTCTCTCTCTCTCTCAATCATAAATATAAATTACCGAAATGGATATACTAATGGTGTTAAATATTTGTATATGGATTGTGTATGGCTTAGGAAAGCGATCGGTGCGAACGCTATGAACGGTCGCACGTATTGCTCAAAGTCCGGGACCAAAGATAGCAATACAAACATAGATGTGGTGCCCATTGAGTGACCGATATATGCGACCGACGCTTAAGTGATGTGCAAATAATTACAGTATTTATTATAGAGTATATTGTTTTAATTTTTTTAATTTTATTTACGCTTTTCCGTCACATTCAATATGAATTCAATGGTATTCTTCACGTCATAAAGACCTGTTTCGGTGAGCGTATAGTTCCAGTAGTTATCCCAGGCTTTCATTATAAATATGTAAATACAATTAATTTTGAACTAATTATGAAAATTAAAAGCATCCTGATTAAATAGAAATATTACTTTAAAATGTTTACTTAAGTTTTGATGAGTATTTGAATATTGATTGCCGCGAGTATTGCCTAACCAGACGTCATAACCACATGAAGACAATGTAAACGCTATATTAGACGTCAAACTATTGCCACAATTGTTAACTAAAGTCCCAAAATAGTGTTTAAAAACCAACATCTGGTCTCTCTCTCTCTCTCTCTCTCTCTCTCTCTCAATCATAAATATAAATTACCGAAATGGATATACTAATGGTGTTAAATATTTGTATATGGATTGTGTATTGCTTAGGAAAGCGATCGGTGCGAACGCTATGAACGGTCGCACGTATTGCTCAAAGTCCGGGATTAGAGATAGCAATACAAACATAGATGTGGTGCCCATTGAGTGACCGATATATGCGACCGACGCTTAAATGATGTGCAAATGATTACAGTATTTATTATAAATATATTGTATTAAATTTTTTAATTTTATTTACGCTTTTCCGTCACATTCAATATGAATTCAATGGTATTCTTCACGTCGTAAAGACCTGTTTCGGTGAGCGTATAGTTCCAGTAGTTATCCCAGGCTTTCATTATGAATATGTAAATGCAATTAATTTTTAATAACTTATTATGAAAATTAAAAGCATCATTATTAAATAGAAATATTACTTTAAAATGTTTACTTGTCAAAACTACTCATAAACTTATAACTAACGGCGCTCATAACGGATTGGTCTGCAGTATTGGTGTACTTCTGTTACATTTGCGATATAATCTGCAGTTTGATAACGGTGTTAACAATTGATTTCAGGGGTTTTGTTCGCTATAGACACCATTGGTTGACAAATAGCCGGCGCTGGAGAACAGCCAAAAATCGGAAGAGATGCCTATCCCGTGCCATAATAATATGGGTATAGTTTCGCCCCTCCAATAGGGGTTAACTATACGGAAAATACCCAAATTATAGCCATCATCGGTGGTTACCCTATAGTTCGTTGACTTAAAGCCTCGACTTTTGATTAATTGTGGCTATAATTAGATGTTTTAATTATGAATCTCATTATATAAGTTGTAACAATTATTATAATTACAGTATTTCGGTAAATATCGGGAATTTTTTTGATCTGACAATTAATTGCTAGAAATTGACAAAACAAAACGCATAATAAACACCATGATATTAATTCAAATATATATTTCATTTATAAATTAGTTATAATTTGCAAATTAATTATTCAAAAATATCAAACTTTACTTAAACAGTAATGCAATTAATATCTTATATATCTGGCAATTGTATGCAGTGAGTTCATAAACTACCCAAAAACGTAATGTTTTGCATAATTAATATGCATATGTTTTACTATAATTAACTTTAATAATATTTTAAAAATTAATTTTCAAATTAATAATTATATAAGTTTATTGACCTTTACCCATCCCATTAATTAAAGTTATTTCTGTAGTATATTTATGCAATAAAATAAAAATAAAAACAAAATTAGCGCTATTTTACATTTTACAGCTTTAATCTACATGTAATTTACATGCAATTTTTAATAAGTAAGTACAGGTTTTAATTAATAAATCATGTGGTAATAATTGTGAACTATCAATTCATATAAATTATTAGGGGTGTGTGTGAAGGTGGATTATTTATAAATTGCATTGTTATTTTTTTGCTGGTGGTAAGTAGAAAATTTAATATCATAAATGTATAACAAAACATTTATTACCATAGTAATTATCTAAGATTAAGCAATGTTATATTGTCAATGTACACTAGATAATACAGTAATGATTATGTTATATCAAATTCAAAGACCTTTTAATACAAGTACTAAAAATCTATACATCAAATAATGATAAGTTATAAAAGCAATAGTTTTATTATCATTGGTATAAATAAATGTCAATTAACTTAAAATTTTGAGTGATTTGTTTTAAATGAAACACAAGTCCTGTTAATATTTATAATAAAAAAATGTCAGTCAATAAACAGACAATCGCCAAAATAAGGCTCAGATTTACGGCAAAAGTGGCCAAAAATCCGGGAAAATACGACCCGAGAGACGTGAAACGCGTGGCGCAGAAGGACTGGTGGGTCGAGAGGTTTGTGTTGACCAACAAAACGGAGGACTCGGCCCTCAAAGCGCTCGTCAAAGCCATGAAATGGCGAAAGGCTTTCGGTGTCAACAACTTTACCGCCCAATCGTTTCCCGAAGAGATTTACCGAATCGGCGAATACGTGCGGTTCGGCGACGACCGGGAGGGCCGGCCTGTGATCTACACGCGTTACCGATTGCACCGCAAGTGTCCGGAGTTGTCGTTATTGCAAAAGCAACACTTTGTATGGATGATGGAAACGGTGGACAACGAGGTGATCGAGTCGGGCCGACACGCCGAGGGCTGGATCGCGGTGTCGGACACTAATCACGCCGGACTGGGCAACGTTGAGATGGATTTGATCATGTTCATGTTGGATCTGCTACAGGCTTATTATCCGAGAGGCGCCCGCTATTTAGTGGCCGTAGACTTGCCGACGGTGTTGGAGGCGACCGCCAAATTGATCATGATGTTAATGAATGACGAGCTTCGTAGAACTATGAAGTTTATAAAACGTGATGAACTAACACAATATTTAGACCCCGAGTATATACCGACACAATTGGGCGGTCGGTATAGTGCGGACCCATTGATGCCAATGCCTGCCGGCGTGCGGCCCCTCTCACAGCACAAGGACTTCACAATTAAAATGATTGATAAAGTTTACAAAACATTTAAGTCAGAATTAAATTAATTTTGTTTTATCATGTGTTGTATCTTAAAATAAACATTGTAATAAATTTAGTCTTACTTTTAGTTTTAATTTAGTTGTTTTAGTGCGAACTAAGCTATTAATACAAATATATTTAATAAAACAAACATGTAAAATACATATTTATAATTTTATTATAATTATCATTCTAACTTTATAATTCAGTAATTATTAATGAATGATACAATTGTGTCGAATTGATAGTAAGTATAGTGTACATGTGATAAAGTGTACATGAGTTTAAGTATTTGTTATCAACTAGATATGATATAAACAACTTTAATAATCCATATGGTTTTTGTAAATTTTTATAAATGAATTGTGAAATTTTAATTTATGTGCACATTTATTTGAAACACTTATAAACAACTTTAATTAAATTATGTTAACAACATTTACGTACAATTCAACCTCCTTCTGCCCAAACTACTGTGTATTTAATAGATTAAATAATAAATACTTATTAAACAATGATAATAAGATTATGATATCATCGTAAAACTGATTAAATCATTTATTAAAAATAAAAATATTTAACGTTAATAATTTTATACAATCCAAAAATAATTTAATTTGTATTGTATTTCTTTATAATAACCTTAAAAATTAGACATGAATGACCTTGAGACGATCAATGTTTATCGTTATAAAAGTAATATATTAAGTAATATATTTAAATCAGTTTAATAAACGTTAGATTTTGTTAATTGAAAGTCTGGTTTAAAGTTTATTTTAAATGCCTGTCAATAAGGAAAGAATTGACAAAATAAGGACCAGATTTGTGGCACTCCTCAAAGCCATGAAATGGCGAAAGTCTTTCGGTGTAAACGACTTCACGGATCAGACGTTTCCCGAAGAGATGTACAGAATTGGCGAATACGTGCACTTCAGTCACGACCGAGAGGGCCGGCCTGTGGTCTGGAATCGGTATAACCGACACCACAAGTGCCCGAAGATATCATTATTGCAAAAGCAATGCTTTGTATTAATGTTGGAAAGGGTGGACAGAGAGGCGATAGAGTGTGGCCGACCGGCACAGGGCTGGTCTATAGTGTCGGACACTACGGGGGCCACACTCGGTAATGTTGAGCTGGAGTTCAACATGTTTATGATCGAGGTCGTACAGGGTTATTATTGTCAAGGGGTTCACCATTTAGTTGTAATAGACTTGCCGTCGGTGTTGGAGGCGACGGCCAAAGTGATCGTCTCGTTCGCCAACGAAGAGCTCCAGAAGGCATTGAAATTTATAAAACGTGATGAATTGACACAATATATAGACCCCGAGTATATACCGGTCGGTATAGTGCGGACCCATTGATGCCAATACCTGCCGGCGTGCGGCCCCTCTCACAGCACCCGAACTTCACCGACAAAATGATTAAAAAAATTTATAAGACCTTCAAAGAGGAATTGAATTAATATTTTATTTTTATTTTTTATTTTGTCTTATAAAATTAATTATAATAAATTTTGCATTATTTATAAATTTTATGTTATCTTAAAAATTGGAACTTTTTTAAAGTATAAATAATACAATATAAGATTTTTATACTTAAAATAAGAATGCATTTTATTGGTCACATTTAACCAAGAATGTTTAATTGTTGCAATGATTATATAAATTTTATGCATAAATGTAATTAGAGTTAATAAATTCCTGCAAAAAAGTGAAGTGATTGCAAAGATATACCATTTTTTAAAACCAATACAATTTAACAATAGTATAATCAAACAATAAATTAAAAATACAATAAACCTTAATATATTTAATAAATAAAACATCCTCATTAAAACTTGTCTATTTTTTATTCATAATATTTGTATATGTTAAATTATTACTAAAAATTTAACTAAATAAATGTCAATTAAATAAAATAATACATTCAGACTCCGATTTAAGGAAATCATTGGTGAAAGTAAATTTTGTTTCTCGAAACGATCCCATAAACCACATTATTCACACTGAATTGTGGTTAAAAACTATTCCTTATATAAAATAGAAGTCCACTAAACCGGGGTCCGATTGTATAGATAAACATGCATAATAAATTAACATAACCCACATTTTAATTTTCAATAAAAGGGTGAGAAAATTTAAAGTTATGTAAATATATGTAAATATTTATTTAAATAGCGATAAATTTTTTGGAATTGACAGCTATTTACAGAATATATAATAAAAATATAATAGCCTGTGGGAATTGATATTGACCATCGTAATAAAAATCGTGATCAATATGTAATATTACATGTATTATTTATTACATGTACATAAATAATCTAAAATAAACAAACATCACATCTATATAAATAATTTTGTTTTCTAAAAAATCAAATCATTGTATTATAGAATTTAAATCATTTTAATTACTTTTTTAAATAAATTTTAGATTTTGTTGTGAAATGTCTGCAAATAAGGAGACAATTGCAAAAATAAGGGCCAGATTTACAACAAAAGTAGACAAAAGTCCTGATAAATACGATCTGCGAGACATCGCACGCGTGGCGCAGAAGGACTGGTGGGTCGAGAGGTTTGTGTTGACCAACAAATCGGAGGACTCGGCCCTCAAAGCACTCCTCAAAGCCATGAAATGGCGAAAGTCTTTCGGCGTAAAC
>CAJPIZ010002280.1:0-14038 GCA_905368565.1 Medioppia subpectinata
TAAGATTATGCCAATATTACTAGCAACTTTACTAATAAATTCAATTTTTCTATTAATAATATAGGTTGTTTATATCTCTAATAGAAAACAATTGAGTCATTATGGTTAATTTGTGATTTACTCGTTAACAGCATTACATAGCATATTATTATCATTATTATTATTACAATATTGTTAAATAATTACAAATTATATTATATATATGTAAGATAGTGGAAATAAGGAAATTGTTGAATATAAAAATATGTATTTATATAACAATATTTAATATTCTTGTGTTTAGTTAAATATATAAAAGCGATATGTTGCAGTTGAGTCTAGTCAAATAAATATACAAAATATATAAATAAGTTATACATTATATATTATGTATGGGTCAGGGCATCTGTAGGTAGACTGACCAGATGTCCAGAAATGGCCTGGATTGTCCCGGAATTAGATGGCCTGTCCAGAATTTTAAAATATTTTAAACATTAAGTCTATGAAGGCGTCCAGGCTAATATAGCTAAAATTAGTAATATGTCCAAGTATCCAGGATAATACAGCTGATTTTTGCCCAAAATTCAGAATTGTCATAAACACATCTGATCAGTTTATCTGTAGGGTAATTTTATTGCAATCTAATTTATACTCCATTTAAGTTTTACTCATATAATATATATAACTTATATATTGTGCATATTTATACAAGGGCTGTGATTTTAAATTAAAATTTTATACTCATAATATAAAACTGGGCACTCGATTACAATAATAAGAGTAATGGTAATAGTGAATAATAGGATATAAATTATCAATAACCACGTCAATTTATAATTAGCTTCACCCCAATCACATTATAAATAGTGGATCAATACTAATTGGACCTGAGACCAAAAAAATTGTAAAAGAATTGTACGGACATCACGCGAGTGCCGATCAGTTCTTCAATATTGTGTTAAAAGGCCTAAACGTTTACAAAGACTTTTGCGATCAATTGAAAAGAGGGAAAATGGAGGACTGGTTACAACATCTCAAACAAGTTCACGACTCAAACCTACAAATGAAACCATTTAGGGATGGATTCACCCGAGCGATGGTCGCCGCCGCACAACACGACACCAACTTCACCAAAGACGACATCAAATGGTGAGAGAGAGAGGGAGAGAGAGGGAGAGAGAGAGAGAGAGGGAGAGAGAGAGAGAGAGAGAGAGTTGAAATCGTTTTTAAAATTTATTATATCTGATAGTTTTATCAAAAAATGGGTCGAATCGACGAAAAATGTAGTTAATTCTACGGAATCGCAAGCAATTGTACAAATATTTTTGAGCCCCATTTCATTGTATGCTTTGTCCACCAGTATCAACAAAGTGCATACATGCAACTGGGATAGCATACCACCCCCCACCGGCAAACATCCCAAATCCATACATGTACTCATAGCGAAGGCTCTCATCAATATTGAAAACAAATCAAAAATTGAAAACAAGAATAATATAAAGTTAAAACAGATGACATGAGCCCTAACAAGTTTAAATATCTTTTATTTCATAATAGCGAATATTAACTCTATTTAAAATATTTATTTGAATATTAATCGTGAAATTGATTCATAAATAATGAAATAAAATTGTATTAAAAATGGTATTTACCATTATGACAGTAACTAAATCAATATCAAATGGTAAATAGCATTGAAAGATTTTAAGCAATTTTTAACAGAAATTTTAATAAAACAAATCAAAAATATTGACAGCATAAAACTGTATAGAACTATATATGTTGAATTAAANGATTTATTTCAGATACAGTAGAATAGCACTAGTTTATTACTGTAATAATTATAAATTGCTTATTTATTTAATTAGTTTTATAAACTGTCAACCATTTCAAGTCTATTAATATATCAAACTTTCATTTGTAATAAACTCAATATTAATACAATGTTAATATACAGCCATAAACTCTCATTTTATTTCTGATAGAAAGAGAGAGGGGATCTGTGGCGGCTAGAACTAATAAACAACAATTTTCAACTTAAATTATAAGTTTAACCATATGTGCTTAGTTAATAGGTTAATGCATATAATAAATTAAAATGTAATATAAGTTGAATATTTGTTGATAACATTTATAATTTATAATAAATCTTTGTTAAAACAATGGGAATTCTATACCACTTTAAATTGAAACACATTTGGCATATAATATATATTATTGTGTTTGAGTTTATGTATAACTTCATTGGTTGGCGCCGACGGATGACCAGTGATAAGAAACTTAACGGACAGGTAGTTGTAGTGACCGGCGGTAATACAGGCATCGGAAAAGAGACTGCATATCAACTCACACTCAGAGAAGCTCAGGTACTGTACATTTAAAATTAATATTTGTTTATTTATCATAATACAATAAGTTTTATATCATAAGATAAATATAAATTCATATTATTAATGTTTTACACAAGCAAAATATAACAAAATAAGTTAATTAATTAACATAATGAATATTTAATTATTTAAAATTTATTGCAATTTTCTGTTGACTAAAATAAGGTATACATCTGTTGTCGAGACCAGAAGAAAGGAGAGACAGCCGTCAAAGACATCCTATCAATGAATCCAAAGGCAAACATTTCTTTACTTTCTCTGGACTTGTCTTCACTCATATCTGTCCGAAAATGTGTCAAAGAGTTGTCGGCTTTGGAGACAAAAGTGGATATACTTATCAATAACGCCGGTGTCGGCGGATGTCCGGAGTGGACCACTCACGACGGTTTTGAGATGCATTTCGGCACTAATCACCTTGGTAATATTATATAGCAATAATATATTAATATTAAGTTACTATTATACTAATATTCACTAATCGGCGCAGGGGCCGATAATGGGCCACTTTTGTATAGTGAGGTTATACTTTAGTTATAGGATGACTAATGCTATCAAATATATCGCTATATTTAGAACTCATACAGTACTGATTATTTACAATTACATTTCAACATGCAGATCCCTGCTAATATTAATACTAAATTATATAAAGTAAAAATAATAAGTATATACCCAATCGGTTTTTAATACTACATCAACACCAGAAGTATATGATCTCCAAATAGTGTTGCCATGTTCAAACTTCTTTGAAAATTTTATTTGTAATGTATTTTATCCATTAAAGTCCTTAATATTTTGTATAAATTGCGTGGATTTCCTTGAAACATTATTGATTCCGTTATTACAATTTAGCCCCTTTAATATAAAAATACATCAATAAATTTTTGTATATAAAAATTATAAGAAAAACATACGAAGTAATTCTGAATCTATAATTTTCAGGTCATTTTCTATTTACACTACATATGATACCAATGCTAAAGAAAGCACAGTCGGGTCGTATAGTGACTGTGAGCTCAAGTCTCCATCGGTTTGGCCAAATGCACCTTGATAATATAAACCTTCAAAACGGTGTATACCATCCCTTCTACGCGTACGCCCGGAGCAAACTCGCAAATGTGTTGTTCAGCCGTGAATTGGCCAAAAGGCTCCTCCACTCAAATATAAACACCTATTGTTTGCATCCGGGAGTCATAGACACAGATCTGTATCGACACACAGAGATGTTAGGGAAACGGGGGGACAGGGGCTGGTTTTTGCGTAACTTTTACATAACACCATTCATGGGCTCTCAGACCACACTTTACTGCGCTCTCGACGATAAATTGGCAGATGAGACAGGGTATTTTTATGAGTATGCACTTTACCATAATTATTGGGTTATTTATTATAAATAATCAAAAAATTTCATGTATTTATGTTTTGTGTTTTATTTGTGAATTTTATTTAGTAATTGTGTTCGCGTCGATAATATGATACCCGAAGCGACTGACGACAAAATTGCCAAAACTCTATGGGAATTGAGTTGTGATTTAGTTAAGCTCGAGGAACCTCTCAAAATATTATGATGGTAATTTGCTTTCTATATATGGTGTTGCCAATATTTTCAAACCAATATAAAAAAAATGTCAATGAATTTAAGTATACTTTGTAATATTAATTGATTTCCAAGGAAAATATTTTAATTATTATGATAATTAAATACCATTTTAGATCAAATATAAAGTAATCCAGTTAATATTATTTTATTATATCAGAATTCAGCATTGAATAATGTGGTTTATAAGATCGTTCGGCTACCCCCTCCCCCAATCCTATGGGATTTAACATGAGATTACAGCTTAAGGAAGACTCCCATAGGATAACATGAGAACCAATTTTACTATGCGAAAATGTCTTTACATAGCTTCCTATGGGATTACAGCTTAAGTCTATTGCATAGGGATAACAATGCTTATAGAATGCTTATAGACAAAGTTAATTGTATAGGTAGTTCTAAGACTATGTCATAGGCAAATTAACATGGGCACTGCTAAATCTATGGACAATGTTGATCGTATAGGATTATTGCATGTTAACTCTATAGAAAAAATGCTGAAAAAGTGCTCATATTAAATCTATAGACAACGCTAATATTATATATTCTTTGAGCAATACTCGAATTGTAGTTTACGTATAGCATATTGCTGTCTGATTTTTGTTTATTATAAATTAAAGGCTATAGCAACAGGTCTCAAACCTTTTAGAATTCATATTATGCGCCAAGGTTAAAGTGAATCAAACAGTGTAAACTGATAATGACCACCAAATATTTGAATTTAATTCATAAATGATAATGTCAATAAAAATTTAGTATCCAAATAATTAATTGTTCATGTGATTTATAATATAATCGTTTTGCATCAATTCATAAACGTGTTTTACACGTTACAAAATACATGTTTTAAAATTATTCACAATTTATAAATCTTATTTTTAGAAATTCATATTTTTACAATTATAAATAATCATTTTAAATATTCTGTACAATACTTTCAGAATTGAATTGTAAATTATTAATAACTTATGACTTGTAATTTTAGTAAAATGTCAGAAGTAATTGTAGAATTGTATTAATAATATCTATTACAATATTAAATATTATTCATCTTAAACAACAATTAAATCATTAAAAATGTCATCAAATACTGAATACTCGGTTAAAGAGAGGGAACGGATGGCTGAGATGATGACATCGTTCGCCATTCAATTGCCCATTGAGTTCGGTGTGTTGGCAGCGGTCGGGTACGCCTTATACGCCGGGCACCTGGACTTCGCTGCCTATCAGGGTATCAAAGTAGACTCGCTTAAGCCGCTGGCCTCGCGGCTACAGTACGTATTGCGACACTCCAGCCCTAGCTTATTATGGTTCGTCTGGTGTTTTGGTTATGTGGTGTACCGACGGTCTAATAGCCCAGCAATGGACCCGACCCGTGCCGACTACGAGCACCTGGTAGTGGGCGCCAAAAATATATTCAATAACTCTGTCGAACAGTTTTTGTTATCGGTTTTCTCGCAACTAATTCTGGTTACATATACGTCGCCTCGAGTACTGGTCGATGTCATACCTGTCATGAATATATTGTATTTTGCGGGTCGAGTGCTATTCTGGGCCGGATATCCGGACTATAGGGTTGTTGGCTTAGGTCTGTCATTCTGGCCCTCGTTTATAGCATTGCTTTATATTACTTATAGATATGTTTTACTATATTTGTAGTTTTGTTTTACGTTAAAACTAAAACTTTACATTACTTATAGACTATGCAACTTTTAACTATGTAATTGTGATTGAAATTTTATTACTTTGATAATTAATAAAAGCAACATTCTATATTTATATTACATTATATTGCAAATACAATAAATGGATTTATTAATTCATGAAAATGTTGTTAGATATGATATTTGTCAAACAAATAAGTAAATTACATTTAAAACAAAAAACTAGTTAATTTCTACTTTGAATCACCATCTCTGCACACTTTTCAGCCAACATAACAGTTGTGGGCATTGTATTGGCGTTCACTATATCGGGAAAGGCTGAAGCGTCGCAAACCCTTAGGCGCGATACTCCTCTCACTTCCAGTTTTTCATTTAAGACCACATCGTGTGGACCGCATTGGGAGCGGACGCCACCCATACGACAGCTGCCCATCGGATGTAAGTATGTTATAGTTGTCTGTCGTATAACACACTCAATATAAGAGTGGCAGTCATATAAAGGCCGGTCAGCGCACACCCGACACCCAAACAACACCATTGGTATAACTGTCATATATCGGGCTAACGATGTATTTAGCGCCACAAAAAGGGTATATTTGAGGGCTTCAAACATATCCCGTCTGTCCATCGGATTTGACAACAGTTGGCCGTCGATTATGGGAGCGTCGGTCGGATTCTTTGTGGCCAGACGTACGGATCCCCGACTGCGGCCCCGCATAAGACTGGTTCCCATTATAAACACATCTAATATATTGTATTTCGATTGAAAAGATTTGATCTGAATGTTTGGCCACAAATTGTCCCGATTTTGGGAAGTGTTTGTGTACAACATATGATAGCATAGGGAACGTCTTAACACGTGCTCATTGTTTAGTATAAATTTATTTAAATCTTTCATATCTAATTTAGGTAATGGCTGACCATTGAGTTTGGGGTCTTTAAGCAGAGAAAACGTATAGACAATGGGATGATTGGCCAGATGTTTGCCCACTGCCGGGGCGTTTACAAGCGTATCGATACCTTTACTCATTAAGTGATCACGTGATCCGATTCCCGATAACATTAAAATCTGTGGCGAATTTATTACACCTGAATTAGGGATTGTATCAAACATGTATAAATTAGAATGTTCAATGTTTTGATATATTTACCGGCGCTTAAAATGACTTCCCTGTTGGCGAACACTCTATGAACGTCATCACCCGTCTTATACTCGACTCCAATCGCCTGATAATTGTTACCACAATTTGTATTCAGCAAATTGTTTGTTAAGTTTTTCAGTATAATTTTGGTCACTAATGAATTGGTCAAAATTTTTAATCGATTTGAATGTAAATTTGGTCTGAGGTATGCCTGAGCTGTACTGACACGCATACCGGCTCTCGTGTTCATTTGGGCAAAACCGGCGCCTAATTGTTGTTCACCGTTCAGATCACTGACCAGATTGTGTCCCAACTCTTTATAAACATTATTCAATACGTTAAACAACGGGGACATCGGTTCGGCCGGTGTTGACACGGGTAAGGGTCCGGCCGTGCCGTGAAATGAGAGGTTGTAATGCTTAACATTACTATCGGTAAGATTTTCGGCGCGAATAAAATACGGCAATACTTGGTCGTACGACCAGCCCGTGGCCCCACACGCGGCCGCCCAGTGTTCATAGTCTCGTCGATTTCCTCTCAAATAAATCATACCATTACAAGAAGAAGAGCCGCCCAAACCTTTACCCACCGGCACAGGTATACCCTGTGGCAGCGCTCCTCCCGCGTACTCTTGGCCCCTATCGTAATATTGCCAAAGCATTTGCTGCACATTTTGGTGGCCATACATTTGTGCCACGTAATGATACAATCCGCTCACCTCTAGAGAACTGTTAGTGTTGTGACCGCCGGCCTCTATCAACAGGACAGTCGTGTTTGGTTGAGCGCTGAGTCGTGCGGCCACAACACAGCCGGCAGTTCCCCCGCCAACTATCACGTAATCGTAATGTTTGTTAACATTATTGGCTATCACTAGCAGTTTTAACTGTATTATTAGTATCAATATTATAAATATAATGTTCATTTTAATTTCAACTAATGTTAGAAACAGTAATTACAGTCAAACTTCTATGCTACCAACTTCTCTATGTTATCAACCAAATCTCAAATACCCACCACATAGACTTAATGTTAAAATTATCTCTGTGTTGTCAACTAATCTGTTATCAATCAAATTCCCAGGAACATAAATGTTTAACTGTATAGCATTCAGTATAATTAGTGATTACTTTAGGTGTATCAATAAAAAGTGTATATTTATAAATGTTATAAAATGCACATAACATAACATATAGGTTTTGGTACCTTTTATGACATGCAAACGATAAATACAAGCGGGATATAGCATGTCATAAAAGGTACCAAAACCTATATGCTATGTTATGTGCATTTTATAACACAGCTTATGTATAAATACCTACAGCAGTATTTGAAGCTATATTAAAGTATAAATATACACTTTTTATTAATACACTGAAAGTTAAAGGTACCAAAACCTATATGCTATGTTATGTGCATTTTATAACACAGCTTATGTATAAATACCTACAGCAGTATTTGAAGCTATATTAAAGTATAAATATACACTTTTTATTAATACACTGAAAGTTATAGGAAAATAATTTAATACTTTATAGCATGTATTTTTGTTCTAGTTTTGTTTTGCAAATATATATATATTTAACAAGTGTTCAATTGTAGCCAAAAATACAATTAATAATCACAAAATTACGATCATGATCAATATGCATAAATCTCACATTATTATCAAAATGCCAGCGAATATAATGATCACAAATTTAATTTAATTTAAGACCAATATGGTTTTGACAAAACACTGTATTAATAATATAAATTTAATATACAGTTAGTGTGGATAGAAAATAATTTGTTGGTAAACTATCGTTATCCTGGGCAGCACTATTAAATTAAAATAAACATACATATATATATATATTTATGACCAGCATAAATAGGCGAACAATTTTAATGACCCCGCCCACGCCCCCGCCCACTTTTTTTTACCTACCCCCTTTGAAAAATTATTTGAAAATTTATTGTGATATATCAAATCAATGTAGAATTTAACGCTGATCTCGAATATCGAATCAGTTTCAAAATCAAATTAATATTTTTTTTAGATATTAAGCATTTCACTAAATATAAAGAGGTTTGACTGTATTTTATGTTTGACGTAATTGATGAACAGCATGTTGTAATTCAGCTGATTTCGCTATATATGAACAACACTATAAAAGCATGTTATGAGCGATCAGCTGATAAGGCGATTGTGTTGTTAACCGTAGGCAGTTAGGTAAGATCAGGAGTGTTGGTGTCTAAGCGGGAGATAGACCCCCGCCCCCGGAAGACGCTACTGAGCTGCGTGCAAGTCGTCAACCGGGGAATGCTAAATGAGCGCCCAGCGGGTCGTACGGGGACCCTGAAGACACCTGAGACCTCTAGCTGCGGTTGAGCTTAGCCAACCAGAAAAAACAAACCCTGCCCAAATGGGCGACCTCTGCCCGAAAGGGGCCCGTATTGTAACGTGCCCGTAATACCCGATTTGGGCAATCCATAGTATAGGGACTTTGGTCCTTATAGTATACTCAACGTAGAAGTTGTTATAGTTATTTTATATTTAATGCATATTTTGTATATTTATAATATTAATAGTATGGCAGCCGCACAACCCCCTCCGGATCCGTTTAATAACGCAATTCCTGTGATCAGAGGCTTTGAAACTAATGATAAAGTGATCAAAGCTTTAACAAACTTAGGACTTCTCCCCACTAAAGAAGAGTGTGTTCGATTGGCGACATGTCCTGATTGTGGTTCACCAATCAGGTGTGAAAAATCCGAACACAAAATAGGATTCAGATTAAGGTTTATTAAAATTATCTTTGAAAAAATATATTAATATTTGGTTTATAGGTGTTATAGTAGGGCGACATGTGGCCACTCGTTTAATCCGATTGAGGGCTCATTCTTTGAGAAGTCAAATTTGAGTTTTGTTAAGATATTTAGTCTTCTTTATCACTTTGTGTCCAAAACACCGGCGACTATGGCTTCTCAATTTGCGGAGGTTAGACCCAACACTGCTTGTGATTGGTATTACTTTATGCGCGAAGTCTGCACTGATTGGGTCAATCGTCAACGCCAAACACCTGGTAATACAGTTGGCGGACCATCGTTGACAGTGGAGATCGACGAGACACATTTGTATAAAACCAAATACAATGTCGGTAGTCCTCTGGCAAATGCAGGCATTTGGGTTGTCGGAGGCGTCTGTCGTGAAAATAATTCACTTCTGTTCATTGAAAGGTAGTTATTATGCTTCAATAACATATAGTTTAATAACAATATATTAATTAAGAGTCGATCGACGAGACATCCCAACAATTGATGGTGTTGTCGCCAGTTGGGTGAAACCGGGATCCACTATAAACACTGATAGTGCCCGCGTTTATACCAATCTCACCAGTAATGACCGGTTTGGACAATATGATGGACAACGTGGTTTAGGGCAACATTTCACAGTCAACCATCGAAATCAACAATTCTCTCATCATTTCACTCTTCCCGACGAGACTGGAGCTGACCGTCATTACGTCACAACCACTAATCACATTGAAGTGACGTGGAAACATTTGAAGAAAAACATCCCTTCTTTAAATGAGTTCATTGATAATGACGGAAACCTTATTAGATCTGTTGACGGATACATCGATCGTTACATCTTTTTCCGATCAGTGTTAGTATATATAAAGATATATATTTATTCTATATAATTAATTATTTTAATTTAGACTCAATCCCATTCCAAACATCGGCGCTAGAGTTAAGCGCTTTATTCAAGAAGTCGGGGTACTGTACCCGAAATTTAATTCAACACCATTTCAACAGCAACCAATTCCTGTGCTGGTTCCGGACATAGTTCAACCGATTCCAGCTGTTGATAACTCCGACACAGACATAGAAATGTCAGAGAATGAGGACAATGAAGACAATGAAGACAATGAAGACAATGAAGACAATGATTTTGGTGTACTTCCTAATTAATTGTGATATATTTCTAATCAATTTTTATTCAATTCTAATCATTATTGTGATATTAAATTATAATCTGAATTAATACTGAATCGAGGCCTCAGTGATAAATTATTTGGCCAGAGCTTAATTTTTATTTGTTAAGATTAATTTTTAATTATTTGTAATTTTTATAATGATTTATTGATTTTTAAAACAATTTAAAATAAATGATTTTGAACCTAAAATAATAGTCTAACGTTTTATGTGCGAAAGAGACAAATTTTTTTAACAGTGTTTTTTTGCTGCCCAGGATAACGATAGTTTACCAATTTGTTAGTAATTTATAGTCAATATTGCTATATGAATATGTCATCCATTTCAGCATTCATTCTAATTAAATCACAATTTGTTAAAAACTTTAAAACTTTGTTTAACACAGAAATCAAACAAAACTTAAATTCACAGCTAGTGATATTAAAAAAGGAGTTTATAAAAATAAATGCCTTGTCGGGAACATTCCCAGTGGGAATATTCCCGATAAATTCCCACTAAAATGAGGAAATTAATGCTCTTAACTAGATGGCAGCACCGCTTGAAAACGTTTTTAATGTTAGCCGTTGAAAAATGTAGGGAATTTATAGGGAGTCCATAATAAATTCCCGATAAACTCCAATAAACTCCGGGAATATTCCCATGATTCCGTTCCTACTCCATAAGTTTCTTATCCCTATTCACAGCAAAACTAGTAATAGACGTGTTTTATGGATGAAAATACACAAAACAGTGTTTACCACCAATTCTAACAATACATACTCGCAATAGTGTACACCAAATAAATCAATTAATTTGTGTACACAATAGCGACAAATATGTGTTAAATTAACTATAATTTACACATTAAATCACTGGACATAACGTAACACTAAAAAAATAAAACACACAAAACATTGTTTGCAAAACGAGTTGTACGTATTGTACGGCACTTATAACGAGAGTAGAGTGTATTCAAAACGCGATCATATGTTTTGCATAACAAGTGTTTACAAAACAAAAATACAGACATTTCTTGGGATCAATTGAACGCCAATTTCATCCGACAGACAATGAGTTCGGCCGAAGACAGAGACTCTATGGAGAGGTTTGGCGACGATTTGGCGCAAGTGTTGCTCTCATGGCTTCCTCTGGAGCTGAAGATATCACTGGAATGTGTGTCCAAACAGTGGCGTCGAGTGGTGTTCGCCGGCGACCATCGGTTTGAGCTCTTGAGACACCGGCTTCGGTGCGAGCGGTGGTCACCACTCTTTGTCCGCTCTTACGTCCATCAGATCCAGACGTTTGAACTGAACGCCCGGCTCTTGCGTTCGCTGCTCCAGAAGTTTGATCACTTGTCGGAACTGCTAATCGACCCGAACTGCAAATGCGATGAACACGTGTTGGACGTGATGTCAGAGCTGTACGACAATCAGACACTGTCTTCGCTCAAGTGGTTAGACATAAGGATCCGTTCGGATGTGAGTTACGAAGTGTTGCACCGATTTTGTCGACTCTTCGGTCAGACGTTGCGATACGTGTCGATCGCCGGCCTGTCGTCCGACCGATTGGCCACTGTTTTGCCCTTTTTTGGACCCAATCTGCGGGCCATTGATCTGAAGCATAATCTGCGGTCACTTGTGATGTGTTGCGCCGACACGACCGCCACAGTCGACGATATGACACCGTTTTTGCCCAAATTGGACAACATTTCTGCGGCCAATCCCTCGCCCGACGACTTGGAAGTGTTGACCCGACTCTACGGCAAACAACTCAAACAATTGAGTCTTAGTTTTGATCAACACTTTAAGTATAGCATCAAAAATGCGCTCAAATTAGTGGCAAATGTGCCAAACCTTCAACTCTTAAGACTCGATTCGGAGCTGTTTTTCATCAAACAAAACGACTGCCAATTGATTGACACGAGTCTCGCACTCATTGGCCAAAAGTGTCCGCACTTGCGATCACTCGAGATCTGTATCTTCGGTGACCTAATCAGCGACGACTTCCTCAAGATCTTTGGCCGCCATTTTGAGCGCTTAGAGCGCTTGGATTTGTCTCTTTGGGATATCGGAGACAAACACTTCCAGACCGTCAACTCTTTGGGCTTCAATGCACACAATGGCCAACACTTACGCCAATTGAACCTAATGTTTGAGGTGTTGTCTGACGACCACTTGCGACACATCCACCAATTGATGCCTAATCTGACGGCCGTTAAACTCAATTCGGATCAACTGCTGACCGACGAGTGCTTAAGACATTTGTGCCAATTGTCTCGATTGAGGTGTTGTCTGACGACCACTTGCGACACATCCACCAATTGATGCCTAATCTGACGGCCGTTAAACTCAATTCGGATCAACTGCTGACCGACGAGTGCTTAAGACATTTGTGCCGATTGTCTCGATTGCGGACAATCGTATTGGAGGGCAATATAGACCTGAATGTGTTGACAGTGGAGGGTATCGTAGAGTTGATGGCCAGGTGTCCGACCGTTCGGCTCATTGACATCGAGTTCGCCAACGACTTGAATGAAGTCAGTTATGAGGCGTTCAAAGTGTTGGCCCAAATGCGGCCGCAAATCAGTTTTCACATCTCTTTCCACGACTCGGACGACAGGTATAGAGATGTCTGCGTTTACGTCAACACCAAAAACAATCTTCACGTCTACAAGATTTGAAGCCATCAAACATTTCTGTCACAAACTAACCCCTGTTTTGTGGTCTCTATTCATATTCAATGCAAACACTTTTAACTTTAGTTTTGGTTTTATTTCTGTATTTATTGTTAAATTATTATTTGTTAAATAGTTATGAATACAAAAATTTAATAATGTTTTTAATGCTGTAATTAATGTTATTTTTTGCAAAACTGTTTAAATATTGCGAAGAAATGTGAGATAAATGAGTGAAATGTTTGGTCTTTGATATGAAGCGAAATGACATCACATGTTATTCCGTGGGCTTTGGGGGACTCTTAGCCGTGGTTTTGTCCGATTTTGTCGGTGTCTTCTTCTTGTGTCCCTTATATCCCGAAATAGACTTCACGAGACCTCCTCTGGTCAGCAGTTGCTCGTAGTATTTGGTCCCGTCATCCGCACCATCCGATTGCGCGGCCCTATCGCCAGGTGTGGCCTCAGCCCCGGCCACCGCTTCTGTTGACTGATCCGCCGGTGACTCGGGTTTGACTGGCGATGGTTTCGGTGTCTTTCGTGATGTGGTTCTCGACATTTTGGTCGGCGTTTTCGTGTCCTCTCGTCTCTCGTCTACAATACAGACAAACAGTTTTAGTTATAATCAAAATCAT
>CAJPIZ010002281.1:1304-14038 GCA_905368565.1 Medioppia subpectinata
AATCAATTAGCAATTTATGTCATTTAATAATCACTTATTTTTAATTATATTGTTTAGGAAAACAAACAACTGATGGGAACGACTGAAAACCTGAACCAATACTATCAGAGTTTGCGAAACAACTTATTAGAACTCTTAGAGACCATTCATTTTCCCGACTGTATTGAAGAGCCGCCAAATGAACACAATTTCGACCAATTTCTTGACAAATTACAAGCCATTTGTGTTGAGAGTTATAAAAACGAGAACCGCTTAGTCTTCTCTTCCATAAGACATGTGTTGAGAGATTTTTCTGTCAATTTATGACTTGATTTATGCATTTGTTAATCACTTTAAATCATTCTTACGAAACAATTAGTAATTTATTGTTAAATTATTATTAATTATTAGTAATAATTTATTACATATTAATGAATCAACACTTGATTATTGCGTTAAAGTATTGTTCACTTAAATCCAATTGTGATATCGAAAAGTGTTAACTTATAATTATATAACAATTGAATTGATTTTAAATATTTTTTTCAAATTAATAAATCAGTGAAACTAAAAAAGTTTAAAACAAGATTACAATAACTGTTAAAACAGTCACTAATAAAACACATCCATTAAAGCCTTGATCTGTAATTAAAGAAAGATTTGCACATTTTTGAGCATTTTATTCAATAATTATTGTAAGACTACTTGAAATATGGTTTAAATCAAAGTAAACTCATTTGCAAATTACACACCAAATGTATTAAACAATTGTATTATAACTATATTTATATGAATAAAATGATTTGATTGTTAAATACTATGGATTTAATTGTAAATGATTGCAATTATATCAAGATTGTAAAGCTTTTATTGTACTGTAATAGAGTTGTCTGTAAATTGAAAGTTATGCACAACTCTGTGAACCAATAGGGAGTCGAGAAATGATTGAATCATTTATTTTGGTATATAATACAGAGTAAAGGCCATTGAGAGGAGACTGTAATGACTAGGGTTGGCAATATACAAAATTTGTATTATACAATTGTATTATTCATTGTATTATTCCTTGTGTAATACAAAGCAAAATTTGCCTTTTTGTATAATACAAAAGTGGTACAGCGCCACCTATTGGTAAAATGTTGTAAACACGTCAAAACACCTGAAAATTGTTTGAAAAAGCAATTGAATCAACCGTTCTATGTGATACAATTATTAATTAAAACAATATAACATGTATAGTTAATAAGATAAATGCATTAAAACTGTTAAATTTTGTTTTTAAAACATATTAAATTTTTCCCCATAGTAAGTAAAAATACAAGNTTGTTTTTAAAACATATTAAATTTTTCCCCATAGTAAGTAAAAATACAAGTATAATACAAGGATTTTTGTATTATACATTGTATAATACAAAGCTTCGAAAATTTTTTGTATTATTCCAACCCTAGTAATGACAAACATATGATATTTACTGCACTTTCAAGCGATGTATGAAATACTGAAAGAGTGAGACATTTGCGTCAATACAATGCGAGAGAGAGTTTTCAAGTGTTTGTTTCGCATTTGTATCACAAATACAAACACTTTCAGCAATTAATTGCCAATTAATTCAATCTCATTGTCACTCCTCTGCCACTCATTAGTCAAACCAATCAATAGTCAAAATGTCAGCACTTTATCCATCACTGGAGGACATGAAAGTGGACCAAATGATGAGAGTATGTATTGCTATTGCATTTCTTTTCCAACCCATTGTCACCTAATCTGTGGTCAATCTTAGGCTCAACAACAGCAGCCATTTGTGGTGCCATCGATGCCGATGGTGTCGATGCCGTCGGCCCCGTATCCCACACTTTACCCGTCATCGCAACCGATGCCAAGTGATGCCAAATTAGGTCCAATATATCCGGAGCTTAACGATTGGATGGGACTTTCGCTCACATCCCAAGAAGTGGCTGTCATTCAGAACCAATCAAACGCTGTCTCTATTCCGCAAAGCAATACGGTTTCGTTGGCCAACGCATCGATGGTCGCACCCGTTTCGGGCACTTCTGTCGGCCTATTGAGAGCCAATGTCACGCATGGCATCCGAGAAGTGCACGTTTGCAAAGACAAGGACTCCAAAGTTGGTCTGAGAGTCAAAGACATAAACAAGGTTTGAATGATAGACTCCGACCAATGATAACACGAATGATAACATAAATTGTGGCCATTTGTTGTATTTTAGGGCATATTCGTAGTGTTTGTTCAAAGCGGTTCTCCCGCAGCGATGGTTGGCCTCAGATTTGGCGATCAGATCCTGCAATTGAACGGCGAAAATGTGGCCGGATTTTCGACCGACAAAATTCACGACATAATCAAGAAGTCGGCCGTCAATGGCATACATCTGGTGGTGAGAGACCGACCGTTTGAACGAGTGATCACTCTTCATAAGGACAGTGTCGGTCACGTGGGCTTCACATTCAAAAACGGAAAGATCAACGCTATAGTGAAGGACTCGTCGGCCGCACGCAATGGTTTGCTTACAGAGCATAACTTCTTGGAGATCAATGGCCAGAATGTGGTCGGAGTCGATGACAAGTCAGTTCGTAGTCTCATGGAATCGGGTGGAAATGTGATCACTCTTACAATTATGCCATCGTTTATCTTCGACCATATGATGAAACAGTGAGTTCTTATCTCTTTAATTGATTTTATCATTCCTTACGAAAACATTGATTTTAATACTTTTTATAATTTTACATAAGCTTTAAAAGCGTTTGATTTAAATTTAATTTGTTTGCAACAGAATGGCCACCAGTTTAGTGAAGAGACTTATGGATCACTCGGTACCAGATGTGTGATCACGGAATTACTTTGGATTTGGTCTTTGATTTTTACATATATTTATAACGATTTGATATTTAATAATCAATATTTAATTACGCGAATGGATTCGCATTTTAATTGATGGCTATTCTTATTATATGTTTAATTATTTGTTTGTATTTATAATTTTATTGCAAAAATGTATTACAATTTATCTTATTATTCAATTATTCAATAAATATACTCAATGTTCCGTCAATTGTTTGATTGCCGTTACATAACATATGCTGATCAGTGATCATAATGGCTAACAATAACCTCCACCTCTACATCCCTGTGCCGTATGACTTGTTTTATCACAATTATCGCAGATATACCGCCAAATACCCACTGATTTACACAAATCACATGAAAAAGTGTCGATTCATATCAAGTGAGCCCTAAATGAGGACAACACGTATCTGTCGATCACTGTTTCCTCAATCCATCCAAAGTTCTAACCAATAGTTTGTATTTTAAATATCTGTAAATCTGTGTAATTCAAGCCATTTATCGCACAGTAATTGTTTGAATAGTTTTTCAATTACAGTTACAATATTGCCTAAAGTAATTAATATCGTATTACCTAATGTACTGCATATCATGTAGGGTTGCCAGACCTCCAGGAACGTCCTGGAGAATTCAGGAATTTGACAATTTCTCCAGGCTCCAGGAAGGGGTCATTCCTGGAGATATAAAACTCCATTAATTATTTTTACTGTAAATGATTTTTAGAACATTATTTTACAAAAGGCGGCTCTTCAATACAGTCGGGAAAATGAATGGTCTCTAAGAGTTCTAATAAGTTGTTTCGCAAACTCTGATAGTATTGGTTCAGGTTTTCAGTCGTTCCCATCAGTTGTTTGTTTTCCTAAACAATATAATTAAAAATAAGTGATTATTAAATGACATAAATTGCTAATTGATTCACCTTTTCGTGAGACTCTATTTGTTGCTCTAATTGTAAATATTCTGATTTAATTCGATTCAATTCGGACTCCATTTTGGTGTTATAATCGCGGAGTTCACAGATCTGGTCCTCAATCACTTGCATGTCGTCCGTCGACGAAGTGATCATCACTTTATCTGAACCCAAATATTTGCCATTCATTCGTCCGGAAATACCGTTTGGAGGATTGGTTTTGTGATTCTTGTCCTCAATATTGTCTAATAGAGTGACATCTTTCTTAGGATCAAACAATTCTAGGTTTGCGGTAACGCGCGGACACCCGGAGAGACTTCTGTGCGTTAGGAAACTGCCGGTGATGTGTCCGCTGCCATCACACCCTTCAGCGAGAACTCCAGTCAATCAATGCAATCATTAATTTGACACAAAACACATACCCGGTGTCGGACACGACTGGCCGTCATTTTTGGCATTATTTCTCGCCATTTCCGCCTCTTTTAGCTCGTTCTTCAAAACATCATTCAAAGTAATAACTCTGGATTCACTCTTCTGGTGGTCTCTGTTGTCGGAAATGACTTCAACTTTCAATTTGTTGGCAAAAGAGGTCATCGCAGGACTGAATGGACACATATATCAACAGAAAACAAATTGGAAGTGAGAGGTGAGCCACGAGTCGACAGACAAGAGCTTACTTCAAGAGATCATTGTTTTGGTGGACAAACCTATTGATGAAAGTCTTCTTGAGTTTGAAGTCTCGAGCGCGAGGACATCCACTCAGACTGCGATGACTCGTGTAATTGCCAGTGATATGACCGGAACCGTCACATCCGGGCGTCGGACAGAACTTGATCTCCTGTTGTGCGACCAAAACCTGTGCCTTATCTGCTTTCGGACATCCGCTCAGACTATCACACATTGGGATCCGTTAACAGACAATTCAATTATCGTTACCATTTGGGCCATACCTTCGATGTGTGGCATAATTGCCAGATATGTGTCCCATTCCAGTACATCCAGGGGTCGGACAGTGCAACAACTCTTTCCCATTCTAGTGAGTTAGACTAGGGTCATAATCAGTTGAGAAACCAATTCAAAATTAATCAAAAGTTTAGTTTAGTTAAAATTGCGCTTTATTTTCAAAACAGGGTTTTTACCGACTTTTAACGTTAAAAACCCCCATTCATAGAAGACGTACTCAATTTGAATGTTTTTATAAAAGCTAATATTACTGTAAAACGATATTCAATTGACAATACATTACAAAGTATAATGTTACAAAGTACAAAGTATAAATTAGTTTGCAAATAAATATATTTTATTCATTATTTCATTAGATTTGTTATATTTATTAATATATTATATATTATATATAATATATTATAAATATTTGTTATATTTATTGTTATAATTATTTATATATTTTTAAATTATTTGTTTGTAATTTTGTTTTACTTAAAAATTATTTTTCATTCATATATTAAAATATTAAATAATATATTTATCCCAAAAAGCAGCTAATTTTCGTCACAAACAAAACAATCATTGATTTTGTTTCCACTCTTTGAGCTCTCCGTCAAAGAATATGATAGAAGTCGAGGGCAACGGAACTATCGATTCATATTTGGATGAATTGGGAAAAGTGTACAAATGTTAATCACTCAATCTGATCCCAGTATTAGTCAACTCTTTGGTTAAGTTTTAATTAGTTTTCAAATCAAATCAATTTTAACGCGAAATAAAAGTTTTGTCCCAAAAATGGCTGAAAATTGCAATTTTTGGGGCCATTCATAGAAGACGTACTCAATTGGAATGCTTTTATAAAATCTAATATTACTGTAAAATGAGATTCAATTGACAAAGTACAAAGTATATTTGCAAATAAATATAATTTATTGAATAAATTTTATTCATTATTTCATTAGATTATAAATTATTTATATATTTTTAAATTATTTGTTTGTAATTTTGTTTTACATTTAAAATTATTTTTCATTTATATATTAAAATATTAAATAATATATTTATCCCAAAAAGCAGCTAATTTTCGCCACAAACAAAACAATCATTGATTTTGTTTCCACTCTTTGAGCTCTCCGTCAAAGAATATGATAGAAGTCGAGGGCAACGGAACTATCGATTCATATTTGGATGAATTGGGAAAAGTGTACAAATGTTTGGATTCGTTGCCTTGTTTTGAATAACTCTCGATAAATGACTCGATATTAGCGAACAAACGTTTATTTGAATCAATCAAATCCGTTAATCTAAACAATAGACAAGTTTTAAACAAAAAATAATTTAATAAAATGTAAAAAGAATTGATAATAATTTCAATAAAAGTATTACTTGTTTGGATTGAAGAGATCATTGGCTGCCATTCTGTTGCAGACATTTCTATTCAACGTTCGGTCGAATAAAGGAATACCGAAATGACAGTCAAAAAGAGTCCAATTGTCGCAACTCTCGGACTCATCACTCGTGAGCTGTTGTGTGCAATCGTGTGAATTGAGGTTAATTAGTGTAATATAACCACAAATTCTCTCTAAATTGATTTGAGTTGAGAGTGCAGTCACTGACGGATGACTTTCAAGTGAATCACTTTTGTCGTCCTTTTTGTCGAGAAACGGAAGACTTAAATAAAACAATTCTTTGTCTGATATGTGAATACTATTCTTAGGGTACGCCTGAACGAGGACTGGGCTATAAGTGGTCGACTCATTGATTGCCATCAAAGCGCCAGAAATGGGAATAATGCCCGGATCTCGAGCCCACGGAGTGATCATTAGTGCCTCAAAATTCATAAATATTTCCGGCAATTGATTCAAACGAACGCCTTTTGATAAGAGAAGAGAAGGCGGTCCACAAGAAGTACACGAATATAGAAATAACTTAAACCAAATTGAATTGACGAGAGGAGTGGCCCCGAAATATGGGAGCAAATCATTTGTAATAATTCGGGTCTCATTACTGAGCGGCGCGACTGATATAAGAAGTCTATAGTTTTTTAACAATAATCGTTGACACGTTTCGGAGTCTAAATTCAATAGACTTTCGCATCGAATCAAATCCAAACCCAATCCCGAATGCGATTCCGTCGGATCCTCTGTCAGACTCGATGTCAACTCCGGGTTATGTCTTAAGAATTGTACCGTTCGGTAGAGTTGCGAGGCGTGAAGGAAATACCGATGCGCTTCACCGCCATCTTCTTCGAGGTCTGAATCACTGATTTTAGACAATTCGAGTAATAAGCTATCGATGGACTCGTCGGACAACTTCCCGACTTCAAACATAGTGACCGCGTGGTTCTTCAGCCCCGGCGCCAAATTACCCATCATTAGGAATGCGGCCAAAGTTGAATCATATAACAGGCCTATCCTTTTGCTATCACTCGAATTGGTTGCCATCACATGATTACTACTACTTATCGAGCTTTGAGTCGAGAGTTTATCTTTGGTGTTGGACTCGGACTCGGATCCAAACACATCGACGCCTTCGCTACTGAGTTCGTCCTCATTTGGAAGAGAACTAATGAATTTAGAGATGTTTTGCTTCCCCTCAACGGCTTTACTATTACTGTTGCTATCGCTGACTGAGAGTCGCGGCGAAGAGTTGGTCCACGAAGAGTGACAATCATCGAGAGTCAAGTCGAGGTTCTTTTTAAAAGCAAAGCCCAATCGGCAATACATGGAAATGGCATTCTTCACGAGCGAAGAGTCGATCTGCAAGACATTCGCTAATTCACAAACTGTTGTCTTTTCATCAATCGATACAAATATTTTATACAATAGAGTCTCGAAGTAATCTCCGGTCACGCGATTCATCACAAAGTTTTCAAGTGGAGGAATGTGTATGAGATCTGAGTCTTGGATCGTTATATCAAAATAGATGAGTCCTTTTTGGTAAAGACTTCGCACATCGTTTTGATTCACTTCTCCTGTCCTCAGCTGTGAGGGAATGGGATCGTCGGTAAGCACTCTATCGATGATTATCTTCTCAGATGGGGTCACCATATGTTTCACGTCGTCTTCAGTAATATATCCCGGATTTATTGTCCACCAAAAGTCAATCAACATATTACTGACCGGTTTGTTGGGCAACAGGTCTTTAACGGGCTTTCGAATCATACCTAAAAACTTCTTCGAAGACCTGAACTGATTCATGAGATCTATGTATTGGTTTCGACCGATTCCTAGAAGTCTTAAACAGTCGGCGGCCGTAAAGTTGGGTAAAGTGTCGTAATTCCTCTCCGTTTCCAACAAATCGCATAACATTTGAATGTAGTATTGAAAGGGAGTTATTCTCATTCCCGAGACCTAAACCACATTCAATGCCAGACAATCAACACATTATATATTAAGTCAATAATACATACAATTATATCCGACAAATGGTATGGAAATAGCATATAGTGTTGTCGACTATATCTCAGCACTTCTTCGTAATAACTCTTCGCACTCTTCTCTATGTGTCTCACTTTGGAGGACACAAACAGACATTAGATATGAAGACATATGCGACCAATGAATACAAACCTAAGTTCTTGCGATATCTCATCTGATTCTTGACACTAAACTCGAGGACCTTTTTGTCGTATTCATCGCTGTTTCCAATACTCTGTTAATTGAATACAAATTCAATTCAAACCTCAAATGAATGGCAAAAATGTGTTTCCAATACAAACCTGTTTCACATTTTCTGGTAATTTATTCCACGAAATGTTTTTACTGATCATTGAATTGATTTCATTTGAATCCATTTTCATAGCATTCTTACACTCAATACTCTTTTGCACTCAATTTAAACACAATTTAAATGCATTTGTATTTTGTTTTCATTCATTTGTTGTCAAAACAAAAATTGTTTTCTCATTCATTAAAGACGTGACGAAATATTCTTGATTTTGATTGTTTGTTTTGAAATAGGGTGACCAATGGCCATACATTTGTAGGGTAACCACAAACCAGTTATTGCCAGAGAGTGACCACAAACTGTTGTTGAATGCAAAGCATGTGATAATCATGTCTGAGGTCTTTGTGTAATATTTGTGTTCATATTTTGTGCATTAATTGTGTTTCAAATTCACTTCAAATGTAAGTATTATTTAATGAATTGATTTGTATTTTATTTCAATTTGTAATTAATATTGAATTAATTAATGTTTTGTAGATTTATATGAATTGAATGCAAAGTATTGTCTCATAAGAAGTGGAAGAATAACCACAAGAAGTGATTGAGTGTTGAATACAAACAACAATTGAATGAATAATAATGAATGAAATGAAGAGAAGAAGAGTTGGTCTCAAAAGTGACACAAATAGTCGACAATCAATGGACAGATTCGGTGATGATTTGTGTCAACTATTGTTGACTTATCTGTCATTTGAAGAGCGGTTCCGATACGAAGAGGTGTCCAAACAGTGGCAGAGAGTTATATATGAGACTCAATACGAGATCCCAACTGAAATCACAGACAATATAAGTGACAAAACATTTGAATTAATACTAAAAAAATGTAAAAACATTACAACTATTGAAGACATTTCATTGAAGACTAGTTTGGAATCAATTATGAAATACTGCCATAAATTGCATTCAATTTGTTATATTCTTAACAGTTATGGAAACGCGGAAACTATTGACAAGTTTTTCACAAAATATGGAAAACAATTGAAATCTTCTCAAATGAAAGGTTTCGCAGAAGACAAAGAACTTATTGAACAACGACTCAAATGGTGCACAAATTTGACACAATTTGACACTATTTTCTATTCATTGTCTGTATTATTGAGTGGTAATCAAAATGAGATATTGTTTAAGAAATTAGAAAAAGTTTGCTTAAGTTGTGGTCACGAAGACATGAGTTTTGAGGCATTTGTGAGATTATATGCCAAACAAATGAAAACATTTAAATGTTCTAAAGTTTTGGAGGATTCAATACTAATCAATGGTTTGTCACAAATGACTGAATTAATTGATATTAAGATTGATGTCATGTCTGGCAATATATTATTCGATGGTTTTAAACGATTGGGTATTAATTGCCGTAAACTCAAGAGACTATCGCTTTTTATTCTATTCCAATCAAACGAAACCTTTTCGAAAATGATTCAAACAATTAATGATTACTTCAATCATTTGAAACGTTTGCAAATCGACGGCTGTTTTCCTCAAAATGATATATTCATGAGTGAATCGTTGGCTAAATGTAAACAATTAACACATTTAACTATTCGTTCCGCCGGTTATGAGGATATTGTTTTTTCATCAAATTTTGCCAATAATTTCCCGAAACTTCAATATTTGTCCATTAATTGCGAGAAAATAACAGACAATATATTGAATTCATTGTCATTATTGCCTAAAATACAGACCATTAGAGTCTCTACCGGTAATGACGACAATCAGATTACTCTCAAACCTCTAAACGATTGGAAATCAGCGAAAATTATTGGCGTTTATATTAACCACAAAAATATTCACATTTGAAAAGATTTCTAATTAAAAAATAACTCATATTTTGAATACAATTATTAAGATATTATTGTTTGGAAATTTGTTTCAAATCACTGTTTGTTAATTCAATTATCGTTTTCGTGATAATTGATCACAAAATTAATTATAAAATAATTCTCATATGTTTTCATTATAACGAGATGTTTTTGAGTTAATTTTCATTAATTTGTAATTACTTTTTGAATTTAAATAAAATTAATTAAATTTTTTATACAAAATTAATTACATTTTTTATCAAACCTATTAATGATTAGAAATGAGCGAAAAATATTGGCGTTTATTTTAGTAGTGTTTTAAATATAATTGTACATTAGCAGTAAATGATAAAAATTGCATTTTCGCCAAAACTTTTAAATATACAACAATACTATTAAAATCCCTTATAATATAAAACTTTAATTTTAACTATTAATACATGTATGAATTAATATTCGTTTTATTATTATGATTCATGAATGATATATTTAGGCCGAACCGGACTACAGTATCCGTCATAGTAAAATTACTTATTCTCTAATTTACTGTTATAAATCATATATCAATCATGCTTATTATCACGTGGTCCGATAATGCTATTCTTATGGATAATGTTAATCTTATGAGTATTTATAATTTAATTTAAGTGCAATATTTGACTCAAAGCTAAGACTAAAAACTAAAGTCCAAAACGACGTTAAGTTTAAAATAAATGATTCATTGATTGATTAGTAATTGGAGTTTAATTGCTTCACAATTAGTTTTCAAATTATCAAAACTATTTAATTATAAAGTATTAATTATTTTTAATTTTTATTTAACAATAATTTATACAACATTTATTACGTATAAAAATATTTATAATATTATCATAGAATTTGTGCTCAGAATTTATATAAATTATTAACAAATATAACTAAATCTCTCTCTTTTACGTAAATCACAATTAAATTAATCGTAAGAGAGATTAAGCCTAACATTACATAAACAATGGTTGGAATGGTTGAGTCGCCGGTACAGCAAAGGTATGGCTATTAAAAATGGGTATCAAATGTAATCACAATTAATAATAAAATTTATAATACATTTTCATAAAATGTTGAAAAACCAAACCTTTATCATAAAAAGTAATACAAAAGTTGCTAAAAACGAGACATTAGTCCAAAGGTGAGGAATGGATCCATTGAATGGTTCATCAATTTCTGTGGTTCTGTAATAGCTTTTGATAAATCGTACACTAAAAGTGATTCAAAGAAGTATAAGTCATATTAATGACAGAATACGGGTTTAATGCACGTTATGGCCAAACCTGATGACAATCCTGGCGCCCATACTAAGACAGTTAGCCATTATAAAGCCCTGACAACCGAACCAATTGGGCAACAGATACAGACTGAAGAGGAATGCAATAGAAATACTACAACGTTATGGCCAAACCTGATGACAATCCTGGCGCCCATACTAAGACAGTTAGCCATTATAAAGCCCTGACAACCGAACCAATTGGGCAACAGATACAGACTGAAGAGGAATGCAATAGAAATACTACACATATACTTATTAAACGAATCCAATTGTCGGGAATTAGTGGCCGCGAATGTAAAACACTCTGTCATACAATTAACGGACAAAAACAGAATGTAAAGGCAGTGCCACTGCAACAGCTGAGTGGCCAATCCGTTATTAGCGGCAACCAATTGGTGTCCGCCGCACAAGAGTAACGCCAACTCAGAGTAATTAAAGCCAAACGTCAATACAATTAAACCGAATAAAGTCATTAGTTTTATAAAATTGCGGACAATTGTCGCCGATTCTGTCATTTCGATGAATGATTGATCGGTGGCTGACATTTGGCGGTCAATCTTTTGCGTGAATAACACAAAACCGGAATCTTCTATCTGTGCGAACACGAGTCGACCCGGAATTGAGGCGACATTATTGACCACATCGTAGACACCCTTTTCGGCGGACGTCAACACCCGGAAGAATATCATCACAAATCGTTCGCCTTCTGTCAGCAACTGTTTAAGTGTTGTATTCTTTATAAAACTCATTGTTATCCTTATAAGTGAGCGGTCGATATGGGGCTGAAGGGAAGGACAGGTCAGGTATGAGATAAATAATTGATTGTTATAAAAATCAGTGAAATTGTCAAATGACAATGTGTACAGTACAGTACAGTACAGTACAGAACAGTACCATGTTTGAATCCATCCAATCGGGCATAAAGTGGCCAAACTGTTGCTTATCGACGCAAATAAAGTACAGGTAATACAGGCATACGTAGAGCAATGAGCCGCAAATCTGTGCCCCGGAAAACACTAGTACTGCCCGTTGCGGCCAATAGGAGATCAACGCAACCATTATTAAAGTGCGGGTCATTAGAAAGAGGCCGTCGGCGGCCACTTTGAGTTTGATAAACCATAGCGTCTGTCCGAACACATACAACGGTTCGGCCAATAGTTCGATCACCACTGAGACCAAGACGGCGACCAAACCCACCCCATAGTC
>CAJPIZ010002283.1:0-14033 GCA_905368565.1 Medioppia subpectinata
TCTCTCTCTCTCTCTCTCTCTCTCTCTCTCTCTCAATGCTAACATAATCTATTCGTGAATCCCTTAATATGTGCGACGATTTAATAAATAATTAATTATTTTAATTAGTATTCATTAATGAAGCGATTAATTACTAACTAATTTACAGACTTCTAATACTGTGTATGAAAATTATAAGTTCAAAACAAATCATTAATAAATAGTATAAGTCTTATATAAAGTCTTTATATTAAAAACTATTCAACACTTAATAGCATTGAATTCGATAGAAATGTCTAACAAAACAACATATTTTGCAAACTCTTATTACACGCTATTCTGAGAGCCAATACACTTGTAGTTCAAGAAAATCATTAATTATATTTTGGAAAAACCTCTTTAAAATTACTTTTGTTTTATTTGTTTGTCTCATTGTTTAGACATTTATTGTATAACTTCTATGAATGAGATGAATATTATTTTAATTATTATTAGAAAATTATTGTATAAATTATATTTTGAGGTCATATGAAGTTTAATTTATTCGCAGCACTTGTTTTTAGTATCCAATGGTTTGACTTTTGAAAACATCTTTAATATAACAAACAATTGTCTTCAATGTCTGAACAGTTGCCATAATATTCACAACTATTTATTTGAGAGTAAATTCATTTGAAAATTAAATGCACATTACATTCATTGTTAGCATTATCTATGGCTATATTTTTGGCCTAATTTAGGTCTAAATTTATTCACATTTAATTAAATAAACGCTTGTTATAAACATTATTGTTTAGTAACTTTTGTTGCACCGATTTTTATGGAGATATTTATTAGATTTTATTCACAATTAATTACAACCAAATTATAACAAATTGCGTGCAAATAGCAAATTATTTTAACCACTTCTGAAAAGTTAATCTAATTATTAGACACTAAATCTTTTAATACAATTAGAATTTTAAATACAAATTTTAATTTTCACCTGTTTAGAAAATATTCTTGAGGTTATCGTAATAAGACTCAAACATTTTCTCAAACAGCAATACTATATGTTTTCAAACTTTGCAAATAAATACCAATTTAGATGTAATTTTGTAATCATCTTTATAATTAATAAATTGATTAAATGATTGAATAAAATGAATAGATGTCCAGTTCTTGGAGTTTATATCAAATTCTAAATTATTAGCCTTTTGTTGTTATTCAATATGAGTTTATATCAAAATGAATGCAATAATTTACCAATTATTTATTAGAAAAACCCTAGAAACTTTTTTGGTTACAATTATGCCATTTGAATGCGAATTACATAAAAAATTGTCTGCAGATTATCATTGATTACTAGACTTTAGTATATTTTCAAACCCGTATAAAAACATTTTCAAATCGATTTAAAAAGAGATTTTAAAAATAAATTTAGAAAAAATATTTTCTAAATTTTTGTATCTGTTTTTGTCGACACAAAAATTGATTACAAGACTTGTTATGTATATCCAATGGTCGACTCATTTTGAATATTAACACTTTATGTCCGATTATGAGTGACACTTGTGAAGACAGATTGGGCTCCGGGATGGCTATCACTGATTATAGTAAATCCCTTTTCCATTGCTTTTTATTGTCTCAGAATATTTTATATTAATTTAATTTATTTGAATCAATAAATTATATGTTTTTTGTATGAATTTTAAATTGATTTGAGAACTGATAGTCTATTTTTATAGCGGCGTTAGTCTCATATTAATAAACCTTTTTTATTACATTTTTATTACAGAATTACTATTCAAATAACCGTTAATTTTCCCGAAAAACCGACTGAAATATATATAAAGTGAATATAAAAACGATAATTCAATTCAACACATATTAATTCGAAGGCTATTTTGACTGAAAACACAAGACTTATGGCAACACATATTCTGTGTCTTTCCACTCAAAATACTTACATTAATATATATTAGGAAATCATTACACAATTTATCTATATTCTCATCGACGCATACCTACTGTTCCTAAACATACCTGACTTTTAGATAGAGTATATTTTGTGAATTTATTATTTTTTTTGTTTATAATTTAGTTTCATTTAATATATATAACCACTTATTTTCTTGTTTTGGTATGAGATTTGAATTTTTGTCTAATCATTCATTTTGTGATTTATTCGTTACTTATTTATCATTTTCTTTGTGACCAAAATATAGCAAAATATAAATCAAAAGATTAATGAGATTTAAAATTATAATAAAATATAGGTTTTATTAATAAATAAGTTATGAATTCACTTTTTTTTGCTTAAAAGCTAAGCTTAAATCCTAATGACATATATATTTAGAATTTATTTTACATTTTAAAAAATCATATGATTTCCAGAATAGTTATGTATTTTTGAGAAGATATTTATCTTGAAATGATTCTCCACTTCTTCTTCTAATCAACTCATTATTTAATGTCAAAAGAATTTCTCATCTAATTATAGAGAAATGATTTCTTGTAAAACATTTTCTCTAATGATATTAATGGGCGAAAAAACAAAATATTTAGTTTTATCATCATTTTGTTGATCACGCGTTCATCGGAGTAGTAATGAGTGCCTATCGATCATCACAACCGATGATAATACTGTCTGTTCAATGAAAGCCAATTATAACGTCTTTTGAACCCTAATTGCGTGCCTCAGAGGCAAGCGGTTCCCACACTCGCTATGGGATGCCATTTAGACATCTCCCGTGACTCCGAGCGCATCACATCTGACCAGTGCTCGACGCCCGACACCGTCGTGTTGGGGCCGATCAGCACCTGACCCACCACTCCATCCTTCGTATAACTCTTCCCCTGCATTACTAAACACTGAATCCAATACGTGTTGATCTCAGTCTCGTTCACATCAAAGAGGAACGGCTGATTCCAAACCGGTGACACTCCGACCGCACACTTCGTCTCCTTATACACCACTGTCTCGTTGTTTTGCAACACATTTACGATTACGTAATACTCTATAAATACAATCATTTAAAATGTTATACAATTTTATTCAATGATAATAATATCTCTTATATAACAAAACAAGGAACATACAGTGATGCTATACGTTAAGCACAATTTGGATGATGCTCAAAGAATAGATTAGCATTATCCATTAATTTTGTATAAGTCCCATAGAGTGAGCATTGTTTATATAATATAAATTATATTATTAGAATTAGTCTTATAAAGTTAACATTGTCTATAGACTTAGCATTGCCCATGATACTAAAGTATAGCCATAGACTTAAATCCCATAGGGTGGGTATAGAGATTCTATACACCACATTCTTCATAAATAAATTGTGGTTAAAAATTCAATTCAATTGTTTGAATCGTTTAGATATGAAAGAATAATATATAAAAAGAAAAATGCAATTCTAATGCAATTCTAAGTTCTAGTGACAGCTCTAAGAAAGGCATTCAAATTGAAGTGATTTGTGAGTGTTTTATGAATGTTAAGAATAGCAATACGTTTGAAGTCATACCCGGTTTTGTGATTTGAAAATTACTATAACTGATTGACTTGTTGTATAAGTTTTGCCCTTTTCTTACGACAACTTTGAATCGTTGCGCTTCGGTTTGGTATTGAAACTCAATGAATAGAAATCCCAGTCTTCCAGCCATTAGGAGAGGACCCTATAAAACGGTCATTGAATACAATTTATCGCATATTTGGTCATATCGTATAAAAATTGCTAATTATTTGCCAATAATTGATTCAACAAAAAACAGAGAAAAAGAAATAAAATGTGTACTAAATTATAGTAATACTCGTTTGCCTGTTTGAGGACACGCTAATGACAGCTTCTCGCGGCAGTTCAGCTCAATATCAGGCTCTAAATCAGGTCTGGAGAGCGGAACCCATAGATCGCCCACCAATTGTCGTTTGGATAATTGTTTTCGCTTAACGTAAACGCATATTCTTATGGTTATATTCCTCAGCTCTTCGTATGTGAGCGACGAGAAGGTAAAGTCCTCCTCGTATTCGGGGTTTAAAGACTTCTTAATCACATTTGTGTGATATGTGGAGAGCTTTTCGCTGCTTTGAAAGAGAAAAACCCAAAATAAAGTGATTTTTTGTTTCCATAATTTTCGTATTTATTTTTATTAGTTCTTTGTGTCACTGTTTTTATGACTCTTTAATCCCACGAAATATTCGCAAATCATTTCTTTTAGTGAATTTTAAGCGATATTTCGTATTTCTCTCTACTTTTCTCTTTTTAAAGCAAGAATTAAATATTTTTGAGCTTTAATTCAATGCACAAAATGATTGATTTTGAAGCCCAGCTTCACTGTGAGTTCAAATGCTATGTTTTTTCTGTGCTAATACGACTGTCCTATAAAATACCTATTTTTATACACATTTCGTTTCCTTTTGATGATTTAGATAAAGGTTTACAAACATTACACCACAAGAAACAGTTCATTGGATTGAATGGATGGGTATTATTGAGAAAATTAATGTCTTAATGGAAAAGCTTTTAATGTAATTACAAACTCACATACCGTTCATATATTTATATTTCATAAGTTATTATTAAAATAAAAAGTCAAACAACTTTTAATGTCATACAAAGACAACATATTTTTGCAATGAAAAGGCAACGATTCCTTAGGAGAAACTCTTTGACTTCAAAGCGAAATAAATATACCTTTACTTTATATGTTTGGTACGAATGTATAGATTATATAATTAATAAGTGGTTTGTGTATACTTTATATACCTATCGGTAATGAGGGATATCTTGACATAAGACGAGCAATTTTTCCTGAACTGAAGCGGCAAACTATTGACTCGTTTGATATGCATCTTAAGAGTGGATGTTTGGCTCATGTAAACCAGTTTGAAGTCAATGGCAGGCAATTCGCTATTAATCGCCGAGAAATCGGAGATTTCTATTTCACCCGAATTATTGTGATTACTATTATTGGCATTCATTATATGATTGAGTGCTGGAGAGTCTCTTTCCAATGGACTGACGCTCCGATCTCTGGATGTCATCTCACAGATTGTCAGACCTTCGCTCTTATCACTCGCCATACGATTGCATATATTATTCACATTAACTCTGTTATCGTGTTTTCGATTTATAGGTATTCGGGTCTCCGATTGTGGTATATATTTAATCCAATCGTTTATTTGTTGGTATTTTTCAAGACTTTCATAACTATGGCATATATTCTTATACTTATATAATTTAAAGGACAGAAACATAACAACTGTTATTAGCATTACTATAATAAGGCCTCCAATCGATACGATAATAATATCCATTTTTAATTCAATTTGAAAAGTCATTGAAATAGTAATAATAAAATGTTTTCAACACTTTTCAAATACCATAGCATTTAATGTGAAATTATTTGATTCACACATTTTTTCAGTAACAATGACTTATATTTTTCATTTTTATGAAATACACTTTTATTGAATTTCTTGCGATTAGTGTTATTGAAGTTTTATTGTATGCATTGAATAATGAAATGTTGCGTAAAATAAGTACAGTATTATAATCCTGTCTATTGTCAGGAAAAGGATTTATGCCTACATTTCCGAAGTAAATGTTTGTATTGTTTGCCTTTATTTCAATTCATTATAAATGTTATTAATATTTTATATTCTCAATAAATTTGTCTGCAAATGACAATTGATTGGCAAATATTTGATAATTCGTTTTAAACATCAATTATTTTAGTTAAAGAGACGTTTGTTTGAAAAAACATTGAAAATATTATTCAAACATTTCAAATGAATGTTTACAAAACCAGAGAGAAAACAATTTAATGCTATTATCAATCATTAGAAGTATTTTTACAATAAGTGATTTGAATCCGGCTTTCATTCATCGAAACTTTGTCTTAAGAGACCCTTCACTTCATTCAATAATAATAATTATTATTCATTTGAAATGAATTCAATACACAGTTTAAAATATCACGATTTTTATAAAAAAAAATTAAATTCTTTAAAAATACTTAACATTTAAATGAACACTAATATGAAATATTAACTTAAATTCATAAATAAATTAACTTATTTGAAAATATTTATAACAGAATTAAAAAAATATATTATCTCTTAATTAACACAACTTTTCAATTAGAATTTAATTGGTTTTTCCGATCCATTCAACAGTAATTAGAAATTCTATCACTAATTGATGGGTAAAGTGTTGTATTAAGACTAATGCATATTAAATGAATTATATCGAGTGAATAACACGTTCAGGTTTTTATTGATATAAAGCTAATAATGAGTATTGATTTGTTGCCAATTCTCGCATAGAATGAAGAAATTAATTAATTTATAATAATTTTGTGTCAAACAGAGAAAATCGTAAATTATATATAAAAAGATAATCCAAAAGTAATTTATTAATAGATAAACAATTTTATTGATATTGAAGGCAATACTCGCGGAGAATATTTAATGGACTCAACATAATTCTTAACATAATTAACTTCAATAGGGGTTTCAATTTGTTATGAATTGGCGAACGAATGGAGCAATGGATCGGATTATTAGGTTATGAATAAAAAGATTAAAATACTATTTGAAAGGTTAGTCAAAGATATTTTTTATTTCGTATATAAATAATTGATAACATAAATCATTTTATGTTAAAAACACATTCAAAGGACACAAACATAACTTTAAAATACACTGTTTTTCGGTTTATATTTAATGGAAATCTCTCGCAAAGAAAATAATATTTAGAAAAACTTTGTTTTTATACTGTTTTGAGAGAGAAAGAGAAGAAATGTTTTCTCGTAATAAACAAAATATAAGATTATGATTGAGTTTATCAATCAGTTTGTACTTCAAGTTTGAAATATTATTAAAACTTTTTTGTTTTGATTTCAAAGAGTGTGTGTTTTTATCAGATTTTGAATGTGTTTATGACTTTTTTGCGAAAGATATTCTTAGACATAAAAACTTCACATAAAAACGGCCACAAAATAAACGCACATTAAATAAAAGCAAAACAACATTTGAGAAATTATTTTCAGTTATTTTGTCACAATTTTATTACACCTCAAAAAATAAAAACAATGATAGAGTGAAGAATAGATGAATTTTTGTAATTAAATAGTTGTTTATATAAATACACTTAAATTAATTAAAAAACAAAAACACAATGTTTTTTGTGTTAGAATTTAAATTACAAGCAAAACAAGAAAAGTTGAAAATGAATTTCAATGAAGAATTAATGTCTAAATATGAGAATTATTTTTTGTCCACTTTTATAACGTTATAATTGTAGAAATCGTTGTCGTCGTCGAAATGCACGGCCGGCTTGTATTCAATCTTCTTCTTGTGTTTGTCTGCAGCGGTGTTGGACTCGTTTGGCATGAATTCAACGGACGAGACGAGTGCGGACGGCATCTGCCAGTGACGGCCACTCACACCACGCATTCCTCCCAAGAAAAAGCTACTCAAACCGACCGGAAGTTTGGTTTTTAGAGTCTTATCTTTGCCGCTCTTGTTATTGATTTTGCTTTTACTGATGATATTATTGATGGTATTTGTTGGGTCCTTGTCTTTGGCAACACTACTACTCGCTTCAAATATGGGAAATGTTGGAAACTCTGGAAACGCTGGAAACGCGGGCCATATTGGCTGGGCTTTGGGTTCTGTTGTCCTCTTAAGATAAACGACAACACGTTTTGGCTGTTGTTTAACGGGATTATGAAGTGCCAGATCTGATGATAACTGTTCCCAATAACTTCCCCTTTGGATACCATTAAGACCGCCGAATATCCAGGAACTGACGCCATGCGGATAATCGTATGGTATTTGACGCTTGAGAAGAATACCTTCGTGTCCATCGAGTTTAGCGCCCGGTTGGACACCATCTGATCGGGAGGTCGGATATACGATGGGCTGGAAGTTTGGCGGCGGGAGGACATAGATTGGATGCAAATCACTCGAGTCATCACTCGGTATGTCTTTCATCTGTCTTTGTTCAATGTATTGGTCGTCGGGAAACATGTTTTCAAATTTGTTGGACGAGTCGTAAAATCCGCGTTGAATTGTCGTCGACTGTGTTTTTCGTCGTTGGAATTGATTGCTCAGTGGAAACGTTGGTATTCTTCTGATGGTAGGTATGGTTCTAATGGTGGGAATTGTATTATATCTCACATAAGTCTTTGGTCCCGCTTTCACCCAAAAAGGCAAACCAAATGAGTATTTAATGTTCAAAATAATTAATAAATACACTAAATATAAAAATTGCATTTTTGTATCAATTTTTATTGATTATTGAAGAAAAACAATTTAAAGCACAGAAGATATGCTGAGATTCAATGCAATCGTAAACTAATGCTATTTTCAAATAACAGAAACGATTTTTTTTGCGTCGAAAACAATCACAAAGTTTTGGTTCTTGTGGTGAAAGTTACTGAAGAAGTGAAACACTTCTTCTCTCTCTTTCTATGTTCTCTCGTCTGAAGAGAGATGAGGAGTCGGATGGGCACAGATAGGGGACGGGTAGGTATGATCTTGAACTTGGAATCGATAATTAGTTCCTGTTTTTCAGGTTTGCTTTGCGTTGAGAGGGAGATAGAGATTGAGAAGAGAGGGCCGGAGAGAGCGATACAGAGCGCACTCACACTCACACACTCTTATGCACTCTCGTAATCGTCGAGCAAATTGAATGCTTCGTCTCTCTCTCAAAGAGCTCCTGGTTTTCTTGTGGTGCACTGAACTCAAGTGTCCGTTACCTCCAAATTAGTCAAATTTTTGCAACAAATATCTATAAATTGAACACAAAATACGAAATTCAAGTTTTGGTGCGACAGAAAGAGGGAGAGAAAGAAAAAACTAAACTAAAGTAATGGGACTTTTAGAGTAAGTCGACCACAAGAAAAAACTTCTCTCATATTTAGTCTGATATTTAATGTTTATAAAAGTGAGTGAGAGATGGAAAAGGCGTGCATTTAGTACCTCTTTCTTCACTAATTGTTGGTTTTTCGACCCTTTGATGGAATGTTGACTTCGAAAACAAGTTTCGATTCAATAAATACTCTTTCCTTTCACTTAATTATTACAAAGAAGTGTATATTAGATGTGATGTGAAGAGTATTTTGATCGGAGACCCGAAGTCATGCGATGCACGCAATCATTGAATAGACCGGCGATGTAGTGATGGGCCGATCATTAATGCGAATGACCACTAAAAGTATGCAGACTTATTGAACACATCAATTGAATACACGTTTTTATTTCTCCTCTTTTGCAATGAAGCAGAATTTGCCTCTCATTTGATTTATGTCTTCAATAAAATAATTATAGGAATCATATGTAAAGAGAATGAAGAAAACTTTATCTTATAGTTTGTATGGTTTGCTGTCAAACATTCAATTCAATACTTGAAGTGCGAGAAGAAGAGTATACTGTAGTCATATCTTTCACATGAAAACTTCAAATGAAAATTATTCTCAATTTAGACGTCTATTTAAATACCAATCACTGGTTTTTTACACAACAATTTGAAGACGTTTTGAAACAAAAATATTTAGCTGTCCTTCGGGTTTGCGTCACAACAAAAAGTCCAGAAATAGGCTGAGCCTTACTAGTGATGGATAAGTCAAAACACTGGCAAATCTCGAGTTTTTATCGGTGAGATGTACTGTAAATGCGAGAGAAATTAAAAATTCAAATCACAAATCATTGGCGACGCGAATAAATAACACATTTGTCTCAAGCATTGCATGCGATTTACTGACACAACTCTCACGACTCTTCAACTGATAGTCTCAGAAAAGGCACTCATTTCCAGACTCTTTGCGAATGAATGGGAATTTTGAAGAAAACAATTTTCTTGTTATTCAACGCAAACAACAAAATTTGTTACAAAATAAGTAAAACATGTTTACAAATCAAGAAACATTTTTTCCACATTAAAAATGTTGTGAAATAATAATAACTTTCATTTCTTTAAAAAAAGTTATAATTCATATTATTCTTGAGTACTTAGTCTTTACATTTAAAACTAAAACTTAAATTTATACATGTAACTTTATACAGTATGTAATGTACAGTATATTGTTTACAATTAAATGTATATTTTATTTGATTAAAATTTATAGTCTGTAAATCTAATTAGACTTTACTTTGGTTTAATATTACAATACAATTGATAGAAACTAATTGCAAAATTATGCAAAATAAAGAAATAAGCAAATATTAAATAAAATTATAAAATCCTAATTCTGTCAAAGTACTAAACATTTCAATATACAAAAGTTTTAAACAAAATTTGTGTTGACCATATATCAATTATGATCATCACATAATCCAGGGTTAAATTGTTTCAATTATAAATTACAAATTATAAAAAATTAACTTTTGTTTTATTCAAATAACGGATATTTAACTTTTCTAATCGAAGTGAAAAACATGTCCAGGAATTTAAAAATAAAAATAAATAAAAGTGTTTACATGTTTGATATTAACGGAATTCTGAACGTATAATTAAATATAAGCAAAAATACTACTGATTTTTGATTGCAATTTTAATTACACAAAAATATTTCAGGGCTAAGAAAACATTATCTTAAACTTTTTGCAACATTAAAAGTCTTAAGATTAAAAATCAAATTAAATATTACACAAAAACATAACATGCATTAGAAAACCCATTAAAATTATTGTTTGTCTTTCAAACTTCACTTATAAAAAAGCAAACAAATTGTGAATTAAATTCGTGTGTAAAACAAACGGAAAGTATAAACGATAAAAAGTAGTCAAAATTAAACAACAAATTTCAAGACAACAATCTTATGGCCCTTTCTTTTTAGATTCGGGTTTCTTTCCGGCGCTCGACTTCTTGTCGGCCAACCATTTGTGGCGAAGTATATCATAGGATGAGATGCGCTTCGAGGGGTCGGTGTTTGCTGGAAGTGTTGCGAAACACTTCTCTAGAAGTGACTTACACTCGACGGCAAACCAATATTTGGTGTAGAAGTGCGTCCACTGCTCTTCTATTGTAAAGTCTTTGCAGTTCAGATCAAACGGCGTTTGTTTGTGAAGACAAACACATATAAAGACAGCCCAACTCCAGATGTCAACCCACGACGGGTCGTATGTCTCTTCGGTCACACACTGGACAGGCATGTGATCCAAACGGAGGTAGTCTTTGGGTTTGATGGGCTTTTCCTTTGGCTGTCGAATCACTTCCTGTTTCTTCTCATCCCAGAAGACAACCGCCACTCCAAAGCCCACGAGTTTTATGTTGTATTGTTTGTCAAACACTATATTCTCGGGCCGTATATTCCTGTGCGCGACGCCCGCCAACTGAAGACAATCGATCGCTTCGATCAACTGTTTGCCCCATTTTTTGGCATCAAATTCAGTGATCGTGTCTTTGGTTCGGAGGCGGGTCTCCAACGATAGAGTCTGCACTCTCTCAAGAAATATATAAACTTTCTTTTGACACAAAAACATCTCAAATACGCGCACAAAGTGTTGACATTTGGGCGCCTTCTGGTCAGCGGCCGAACCCGCGTATCGCTGAATCTTCAGCGACGACTTCATGAGATGGTTGGCGTATGGCTTCGGGATGTTGTTTAATATCAATAGTTTACAACACACTTCACTGTCCGTATAGTCCTTCTTAGAGGCCCCGTATATAGTGGACGCCCGACCGGACTCTAACTTTTCTTTTCGATTCACTTCATAGCCCGCTGTTTGAAGTTGTATCTCATCGGTGATGGTCTGCGGGTCTTTCATTTGGGACAACAGTTTCATCTCTTGAGTCCTTTTGGCCTTTCGTTCGTCCGATTCTTTATTTTTATTGTCCTTTAGTTCCTGTCGTTTGACTTCTTTCTTATCTTTGGGTTTCTTCGGCACATCAGCCGAACCCGACTTCTTCTGATCGTCGGACGAATCTTTTGCCTGATTTCCTGTTGAAACTGTAACCTTATTATCTGTTGAAGTCTTTGTCTGTTCATCGATCGAGGCTTTAGTGTCAGACATTGTCTTCTTTTCATCGGTGGTCGGTGTCTGTTGTGTGGCTTTAGAGGCCTTCGGGTCCTCGCCTTCCGGTTTGGGATCCGGTGTTTGCTTTTCAGACATTTCTGTTTTACTGTTTTGGGCAACAATTCAAACAATTATTTCAAATTCTAGTCTAATGTTTAATACAATAATTTCATTCAAAGGACTAGTTTTTAATTTATATTTAGAATTACTAACAATATTAATATTTTTGTTATGATTAACAAATCACACAAATGTTTAAATTATATTTCCGTTAGTAATTGATTATGAATTCAATTAATTTGAATTTAATTATTGATTTGAATACAAATTACAGTTATTTTCGTTATAAACAAAACATCACTTAAATGTCAATATGTTATCCAAAATGTTTTTTCTCTTCATTTTGATCTCAAATATTGTCATTATATTAGCAGTGATTCCAAAGGAGAAGGTTTGCGACCAAATAGACCTACAGATAGATTCGGCCACAAAAATAATAGACAAAAACATATCGTTTCTGTTTGCGAACGACTGGTTCGTCAGACTAGACCTCAAGACTGCAGACCAATCGGTTATTGTGACCACCGATTCATTGAGTGTCTGGAGTGACAAAATCAATGCACCCATCGATATGGTGGCGACGGACGACATGAAGCCCAGAGAGATAGCGCTAATCAATTGCAAAGAGGGAATGGCGTGGAGTGTCCGCTACGGCGATAACAAATACGTTTCCACCCGAAAGGCCACTGAATGTCAAAACGGATTCGAGTCTCTGATGGGCAAAGAGGATCCGACTCATCAAAGATATACCAGATATTACATGAATAGTTCCAACGCTTACGGCATTTCAGTGATGGTCGACACGAGTCAGCACTTTCTGCGGGCGAAGGCAGTGTCGGGCGCCGCCAATGGCTCCGAAATGATTAAACTGGTGGCCGATTACGAGTCCAATGAGTTAAAGGCGACCAAAAATTTTACCCAATTGAAAGGCAATGACATTAAAGCCGCTTTCATTTGGGGCTCGTATTGGTATCTGTTTGGGGGCCGATATTACTGTCGGTCAGAGCTTAATAAATATGATTTCAGTGTCTGCGCCGTCAAACCCATCAACGATTGGATCAAAGACTGCAACGGTAGGGATCCGTTCAAATCCACAGCCAATAGCGATGTCTCTGTGATGGCAGTGGTTCTGATGATCATAATAGCGATGGCTGTCCTAATCATCATTATATTCACGCTTTTAATCTACAAAGAGATGTCCAAAAAGGGTTCTTCTGCCCAATCGACCATTAAATAGATATTATTTTTGTCATTCAACTCGAAATGCATATATTTTAATAGTCTATAAATTATATCATTTGTATTGTCATTATTTCATTTGTCAAATACAGTACTTATAAAATTCATTTGTGTTTAATATTCAAATAAATTAAAATTTTCCTCAAATTTCGTTTTTTACTTTTGTTTTAAAGTTAGAAATAATATAAAAACTTATGAAATAAAATAAAAGATAACGAAAGATATAATTATAAAATTTGATGATTCAGTGAATTGAGTGTAAAATATAGTCTGAGTTTCTCGTGAGAAGCGGTCATTATTTTGAGTGTTATTTCATTGAAATTCTATTCAAATTTGAATCGAAAAACTGTCGCCTATTTTGTAGACCAAAAGCATTGACACAAAGTCTATGCGTTGTTGTCATTACTGTCACACCAATTGATCCATACATTTGTTCATAATATTACTGATAATACTTTGTGGCGAAAAGCGATGAGTGATCTATCGTTAGAGTCGGACAATGTTTCGCTTTCGGACTCAATCTTCTCCAACAGTTCTGTGGAAGGGGTGGCGACCAAAAGGGGAGAAGTGATCGATATGTCCCGTTGGAGGGATCAGACGATGACCAAAGTGGTGGTCTGGAAGGGCAAGGGTTGGTCCACACCTATGAACGGCGATCTCGTGTCCATCCATTACACCGCCAAACGAGAGGACGGATCAGTGTTTGACTCGTCTCGCAAACGGAACCAAGTCTTCACATTCA
>CAJPIZ010002284.1:0-14027 GCA_905368565.1 Medioppia subpectinata
TCATCCCTTATATAACGTTCGGTTAGAATCGGTTCGTTTCGCAAACCAATATTTTGCGGCCAACACGTGATACTCTTTCATAAGTGATATTAAACATCAATTGAACTGAATTTATGGTCGATTACTTCAATTTATAATTTTATAGCCAATTAATAATAATGTATTTATTGGTATTTTATTTCAATAAAATAACACTACAATAACAAGTCTTGTCTTAAATCTACAAAAACCTAATTTAAACTAAAGATCTGAACGACAACCAAATCCAGGTCCAGGAGGGGGTGATGTAAGTGATGTGAGACCTCCTGTGGGCTCACAGGCGAGTCGTCCGCTTTGGGCTGAGGGCCCGGCCTTTGGCTTTTTGCCGGCTTTCAGATCAGCTATAATTTGTTTGACATTTTCATTGGTTAGGTCTTCGTAGTAGTCATCGTTGATCTGAATCATAGGTGCGTTAACACAGGCGCCCAAACACTCGACCTCAACGACTGTGAAGTCTTTATCGTCTTTCAGCAAATCTTTAGTGTATTCATAGACTTCTTGAGCGCCTCTAAGCATACACGGAGTGGTAGTGCAGACCTGAACGTGATATTTGCCTATAGGATAGACACCATATGTTCATATAATGGGCCAAACAATGCATACTTTGTAGACATACCGATAGGTTGTCTGTTAAACATGGTGTAAAAGGTGGCCACTTCGTAGACCCTCATGGCTGGCATCTCGAGATATTCCGCCACATAATTCATTGCCTTCAATGGGAGCCAACCGTATTGTCGTTGAGCCAAATCCAAGAGCGGGATAACAGCAGCGGCTTTGAAGCCATCCGGATATATAGAGACCAGCGCTTCCGCTCGCTATACAGACAATACAATTATCACATAAACCATCAAAAGTGGTCATAAAGTGGTCACAAAAGCACACCTTTTTGTTTTCGGCGTTGAACTTTTTGCCCCAGAAGCTCAGCCCTAGTCGGAGAGACACCTGTTTGCTCCGGAGTGAGTTGCGTGCCTGTGGTGACGCCGGCGTCTCCATACAGAACCCTTCGTTAGATAACTTGCTTACCGACTATTTAGTCTTCAAATAAGACATTGTTTTGGTTTCTGAAAGTTGTCGTCAAATAATCGACTGTTTATTGCATTCAAAGCAATGATTGGCTCAAAAGGCAACCAAAAGTCACGTGACATCACTTTTAGACCACTTTTAAAGCCCTTTTCAACACTTTGTGTTTGTTTTGAATGTTTTGATCGCTAACTAAAAGTCCACTGAAATCTGATCATCGCTTCCAACATGTGGTCACTGAAGAGGTCGTGTGTTTTGGTCACTAATCCAATTTATGGACACAAATGGCAACAATTGAATCAATTAAGCGCTAAAACAAATATATTTCGTTTTAATTCAATTTTCGTCAACCAATTGATCCGAAATGTGACTCAAACGAAGCCATCAGTCGTTGCTTTGAGTGCGAGGAGTGTCTCGACCACAGAAACGACAACCAAAACCAAGTCAGCGCTGAAGAGTGAATCTCAGCTCAAATTGGCTCAAATATTAAGCAATTGTCGCATCGATTCGTTCCCTCTCTTCAGAGACAAAGACATGGATTCAAAGCAATTGGAAACCGATTTCAAGCATTTGTTTGAATCGATGAAAAGGTGTGAAGAGAACCAATTGAATCAATTGGTCTATTATCCAAGCGTTACCGCAATCCTCAGCACAACAATGTCTGTCCAGTCTTTGGTCGCTTTGGATAAGTGGAAGAAATTGAAAATCAGTCAAATCGGTGAACAGGGGTTCAGAGATTACCAGAAGAATATTCTAAGTCGAGGAAAACTACTTCATCTGAATATCAAAAACTTTCTGCAAACTAGAGATGAGTCGAGCCTTACGTTGAATGAAAGCATTGAGAAGTTGTGGACGAGTTTGTCTCACGTCTTGCCAGACATTCGTGACGTCCAGTTATGCGAGACTGCAGTCTCTCATCCATTCCTCTACTATAAAGGTATTGTCGATTGTGTGGCCTTTTATTCGGGAAAACTTGTCATCTTTGAGTGGAAGACATCCGAAAAACAAAAGCCCACTTTGAAAGACATTTATGACAATCCCTTACAAGCGGTCGCATATATGGGTGCCCTTAACTACGCCCCCGACAACTGCCAGTCCATCAAAGAAGTGGTTCTCGTCTACGCTTATGAGGACGGATCCAAGTGTCAGATCCATCACTTAAACAGTGAACAGTGTGTGAAATATTGGGGCCAATGGTTGGCACGAGTAAAAGCCTATTGGGATTTGATTGCCTTTAAGTCAACCACTGGTTAATCAATAAAAATATTTAGCATTTTATTCTTAAAATTTTGATTATAAACCAAATCTTGTAAATATTTGTTGATTAATATTATTTACAACTAATTCAATGAATACAATATTTTATGTTAAATATGGTATTCGAGATTTTATGTTATAAGTCGGGTTTTTGATCAGAAAAGATAATTAACCAACTGTAGAGTAAAGCTTTACTTAAAACGCTGCTATACATAGTGACTGAGGGTCAAAAATCATTGTATTCACACTTCAAAAGAGATGTACAATCAATAAGATGTTGAATGCGATGACGAGTCCATCAAAACACTAAATTAATAGCTCCTTGAATTATATCCAAAAAGTTGACTAAACATCCGTCATATTGTGCCGCACAGTTGGCACTCTCTTGTCGTCCATATCGAGCCGCTAATTGATATTTGGAAACAACTTTCAACGGCTCTTCCGCTTCGGTATAAGGACTAAACGTAAGATTCAATTTAATTGTTAGAAAAATCATCAATTTGTTGAAATGACGTCAAGACTTACGGGAAAAATAATTGCAATACAAGTCCTGTGAGTCCGTATTTCTTGGGCTGATTGTGTGCCTCACAAATGCATCTCTTCATACATTCCTGAGCGTCGAGTCGCGGAAAGTTAGGCAAATCGTATACAATTTATACCATAAGCTCTAAAATACAATATTCAGCCCAAAAACTAGTCTTTTCTATTAATTGGTTGACATCTCATTTCGAAATGAATTTTGCGACGATATGTATCACTGACTCCCAGTTTTTATACATTGTATTCACACTTCAAAAGAGATGTACAATCAATAAGATGTTGAATGCGATGACGAGTCCATCAAAACACTAAATTAATAACTCCTTGAATTATATCCAAAAAGTTGACTAAACATCCGTCATATTGTGCCGCACAGTTGGCGCTCTCTTGTCGTCCATATCGAGCCGCTAATTGATATTTGGAAACCACTTTCAACGGCTCTTCCGCTTCGGTATAAGGACTAAACGTAAGATTCAATTTAATTGTTAGAAAAATTGTCAATTTGTTGAAATGACGTCAAAACTTACGGGAAAAATAATTGCAATACAAGTCCTGTGAGTCCGTATTTCTTGGGCTGATTGTGTGCCTCACAAATGCATCTCTTCATACATTCCTGAGCGTCGAGTCGCGGAAAGTTAGGCAAATCGTCGACTGACTTCTCAACCCAACCCATTATAGACTCGGAAACGCCGACTAAACGACTGGTCATAAAGTTAGCCAATCCTTGCTTTTCTTCTGTGCTCATCGATCGGCCCATCACTGACTCCGAGATATTTATTATACGTTTGGCTATAATATGCGGAATACTAGACGTGTCCTCAAAACTTCTTTTGGATGTCACTTCGGGAAAGACAATTGGCATCCATAAGGCTATACTTCCAAATACAATAATCCCAAGCACTGCCAGATTACCTTACAAGACAATTCATGCAATTTGTTCCCAAATAGTTAGTTATTATATGAAAATTATTTCAAGATTTTGTTAAAACAAATGGAGAGTCGAGAAAAGTAAACAATTTAATGAAAGTTAATAATAGTTGAAAGTTAGTAGTGCTATAGGAATGAAGACATACCGACGTTAATGGCAGACAACGGGGTGTCGTATTTGAGCCCTCGTCCATAACCGGGAACTGTTATCGTAAAGAGCGGTACATTTAAAGCAAATGATGAGTTAAAGCCCGTTCTGTCCACATATAGTGAATGCCAAAAGTTACTAAAAGGATCCAAATCAGAGCCATCACCAAAACCAGTGCCAAACCCACCACCAAAACCACCCGCCCTTTGCAAAGGATCTGCATTTCGCAGACCATCACTGCTTTTATTCTTACTCTTGTTATCCATTGCTTTAAAATTTGATGCATTTTTCGTTGTATTTGAATAAGTTTTTTGCAATAATTGAGAAGTATTTTTAGTGCTAAGATCGCTATCTTTCGAATAAACGGCTAAAACCGATAAAATAATCACAAGAATACTGAAAGATGTCGAATACTTTAATAAAATCATTGTTTCAACAATTTTATTTGGCTGAAGCCAGAAACACGATCAATAATATTGGTACTTTTGTAAGATTTAGTTACTTGACGCACATTTATCTCGGTATTAAACACTAACAACAAGTTCTATACTGTACTGAAGTGTAAGAAAGTTTGTTTGACGACAAAAAGCTAGTGAAAGAGAAAAAGAGGAAAAGTGTGAGCACTGGTTGTCTCGGCGTATGACTGGTTATGAAGAAGACTTTTACTTCCTATTTACAGGTATTGCAAAGTGAGGGGTCATTAACCGGTGAGGCGAAGGTCACGCCAAGCATATACACCTAGACTACTGTACAGCAGGTTTGCTCGACTTTAGTGCACTTTTTCATGTAATCAATTGTATGGGTCAGTACATTTGATCATGGTCATTGTCATCATATCCACCCAACACTCCCTTTTCCACTCTATTCCTTATCAAATTCATTATAAATAGGAGACAATTGTAAGAATTCATTCATTTTACTATCAAATCATGTTTCGAGACATTGTTTGCGTTTAAAATATATAATCATGTATTCATAAAACTAACAATATATGCAAGAATACAGATAAATGTTATGATCTATGCTTTACCTTCTTTACACACTAATAACTCTTTGCATTGTATTAGAAAGGGTTCTGTCGTAACGTATGTAAGAATATGATTGTTATGACAAATATTGTTTAACCTCTTGTCAAGAAACAGCATTTTGAGAACAACTGTGATTACAGTACAGTGTAGTTGGGTACTAAAGTTTTACATAAATAATTAATAACCTTATTTGTTCTTACCGAGCTGTTTATATAAAGTATATAAATTTACACCGGCAGTCATTCTTATTATTAATTTGTAAGATAATTAATAAATATAAACTTATTATAATGACGGCTCATGAAATCCTTCAATTAGTATCCGGTCATTTTGACATAGTCACTATTAATTTAAGAATGATATGAATTCTGTCTATACAAATCTGTAGTTAACGTTTTTACATTAAATTTTACAAAACGTTGCCTGTTATTATAACAACATTAATTGTATGATCAATAAGCACTAAGTATGCTATCTGAACGATCTATACTTAATATTTTATGTTTTAAATTATAGGTTTTAAAATTGTTACTTAACGATAAGATTTGTTTTCGATCAGGAGTTGCTTACTGAGAGGTTCTGCAGTATGAGAGAAATGTTTGCAATGACTGCTAAAAATTAGAATTTGTTCTCAAAGAGAGTTCAATACATGCATTACATTGTAATATATTTTTGCATTTCAAGCTGTGTTTTATCCTACAAACTAACTAACGGTTAAATGCATTTTATTGTATCAATTTTGCCGTACATTCGCCGCGTCCTCCACCGGGAAATGACAGGAAGGGACTGACTATAAGGGAGGGAAGGATTCCTTGCATAGAACTCAATAAGAATAGATGATAGGAACTGATAATTGTCCAAAGTTGTAGTCTTCTATAGTTTATTCACGAAAAGTTTAGTTACTGTTATCTAAAGATCTGTTATCTTAAGATAACTTATCTTACATGTCAAATGGTACATTGTACATGGTACATTGTATGTTAGAATATTCTAACGTAATAACATACCGTTTAACTCAAAATATAAGTAAATTTTGAACAATATCGTTAAAGATAGGGAAAGATTGCTAAAAAGTTGCATTTACTTAAATTTAGTATAGTAATTTCACTCATTTCTAGTTACAATTGATTATCGCAATTATTTTATAAGTTTAACATTATTTGAATAGATGATTTTGGTCAATTTTTGTTAACAATGTCTTTTTGATAGTACAGTATATGACTCATCGATTCTTTTCCCAAACTATTGTCACAATTATCAAAATTGAACATTTTTTATGACTAACAATAATAAACGATTTATATTCAATTAGTCTCACAATCAGTTATATTCAAACGATTACCGGTTCTTTAATTTGCATTCAATTCAAAGCTGGTGTCGAATTTCTAAGTCCACAGATGGCAAGTGTTATAAGAATTAGAGACAATACACTTCTATGACATTTCTTTAATTTTAAAATTCAAATAATTTTAATTATTTACAACTAATTCTATAATAATAATAACAATTTACGGCAAATTAAAAAGATTAAAGCAAATCTTCCAAATAGGGGGCGTTTTGCAATTTGCCCACACAAGCCATCGCGCCCTTAGATTTGACGATCTTATTGGCCAAACCAGTGATGTCCTGAACGGTGATCGAGTCGACCGCCTTCTCGTAGTCAGTAAGTGAGACCACTTGTCCCGCATTCAGTGACTGAGTGGCCAACTCCTCAACCAAAACATTCTGGTCTTCGGCCGCCAATAGAGTGGTCGCCTTTAAGCTGTGCCTAAAAATAGTGGTTTTTGTTAATTTACAAATATATTCGCGTTAATCGTTATCTCAAATACTTTGCATTTTTAAGCTCCTCTTCGGAAATACTTTTAGCCGAAGCTCTGAGTTGAGTGACGGCTGCCTTCACTGCTTTGTGAATATCCTGTGCCGAAGCGGCGACAGTAATGCCAAAGAGTCCGGTATCGGTATAATTGATATTAAAAGCGGAGACAGCGAATGGTTCTGAAGTTGTTTTGGCGACCGCTTCACCCAATTTGGTATGACTTCCATCACTAAACTCAACGCGAGGACCCGTTCCCAGAATGGTCTGCAGTAACGACAGGGAGAGCACATCCTTCTGGTTCTTAGATCTAAATTAATTCAAATCATTAGTTAAATAGATTTGTCATTTGTATTCACTGTTAATACCCGACTCCTTCGGCAGCGACCGCAACATAAGTGGTATCAGAATTGGTGTCAACTCTGGCCTCTCCGCCGACAAACTTTGATTGTCCGCTATTACCCCGATCTCCGCGAGACATCGTTGAGAACCATTTGTCCACACGTTCTAAGAGTTGGTTGTGTTCAATACCTACGCCCACAATAGCCGTACGATTGGACACAAAGTGTCGGTCGACATAATCAGCCAATTGATCCGTTGAGTGCTTTCCGATCATAAAGTCCGGCGAATAGATAGAGTTGCGAAGTCCGCCACGAAATGCGGCCGAATGTAAGGCCTCTATCAGTACTAATTGCGGACTATCTCTATAGTAAGACAAGTCGGCCTTTTGTCGGTACAGATTGTCTTTGATCTGCCAGTGTTTGAACGCCGGCTGCAGAACAGTGTCCGACAAATACTTCAGATTGCGATCCGTATAATTGCCGTCGTTTTCCAACACATAGATTACATCATCTCTTGTGGTGAGAGCTGTGAGACTTCCGCCGACGTATTCAATGTTTCGAGTGATGCCGAAGACCGTCGAGTCTTTGGTGGAGAAGCCGGCCATCGATCTGAGCGTATGGCTGAGTCCCAACTGGTCCTGTGGCTCATAGCGGGCACCGGCTCTCACAATAACCCCGATTCTTGTGATGGGACTGCGATTGTCGAGCGAAGTGACGATCAAACCGCTGGGAAGTGATGTTGTCTTCAGAGTGGGTGCTCTCAACGCTTCCGTTTCTGACCGTTTGGGTGACGTCTGGCCGCTGAGGAGTCTCTTCACGACCAATGCATTCAACGGACGCCGAGATATCTTCATTGAAATCATATTTGTCTTCAGTTTAGTGACAAAAAGCACTGAAAGTCACTTCAAATCAATTCAATGATAAAATGGCAGTAAATGTGTTGCGATTACAGACTCTCTCTTTGCCTTCACTTACAGTCAAACCTCAAACTTAACAACATTTTCACTATTCATTCATTTCACACACAGTTTCATATAATTTTTAAAAATCGTTATTAATCTGAAGTTTAATAATTTATAATAATTTAAATACAATTAATAAATATTAAAAATTAATTTATTAATAATTAAAATCATAGATTTATTTATTTAGTAGTTATACTGTATGTCATGTGTTAAATGTGGTTGAGTTGAAAAGGGCTTATCTAACAAACAGTACAGCATTTTATAATAATGCAAATAATAATATGAGTTAAGCCTTTAATAATGTGCTCTAACTTGTAATGCATTGAAATTTTCAATTATTATTGCAGTACTTGAGAAGTGAGTCGCGAAGACAGTTGTGAGGGATGTCTGGGATGTCAGGTATGGGTCAGTCGGGTGTCGGGCCCAGCGGTCAGGGATCACAGCCTTCACAACAGACCGAACAGAAGTACGATTTGATCCAAAGAGTCCGTCAACTCGTCTATACTCTGAAGGAATCGCTTGCAGTAAACCATCATTTGTTTGATTATCTTATTTAACAACACATGTATTGATTGTACAACAGACCGAACAGAAGTACGATTTGATCCAAAGAGTCCGTCAACTCGTCTATACTCTGAAGGAATCGCTTGCAGTAAACCATCATTTGTTTGATTATCTTATTTAACAACACATGTATTGATTGTCTTTGAATTGATCTCTTCTAAGAACGTGATGAAAGTGTCCGCACATAACATACAACACAATTCGTTGATTGACAGCGGATTGTAAGTCATTACCACTTCATTACCACTTCTTTGTCAACCATTTATTGTCATTAATATTGTCATCACTTATAGGAAAACGAGCGAAGAATCGGAAATACGTTTTGATAAAGCGTTGGAAGACTTCTTCTCCATTTGTAATCAAATAGAACTCCATTTAGTGAGTGATTAGTCCTCTAATAGACATCACTAGTCGTGTCCAATGACTCATTCATGTCTTGATTTGCAGAAAACAATCCTCGAGTGCGCGATTCAGGCGAGGGATAGTCACCTCTACCTACCCTTTACTATCAATAAGTCGGACAGCATTGAGACCAACCCTAATATGCCGACCGACTCGTTGTCATACAACCAGTATTTAATGACAATCAAAGGTCAGGTGAACTTCGCTAAGACTATTCACGACATGTTAGTGGAGGGCTCCAAACGGATCACTCAAACAGATCTGCCAATCAATCCGATCATAAGCGCAACGACTCCCACACAAAATAACTGATCAACTTTTACATCACTTTTGTTGAGTTTCATACAATCTTTTTATTTAAATACATTCGTAGTGTTAATGCTTTAAAAAATACTAAAATAAAATGAATTATTGAATTAAATATTTTGATTAATGTTTTTCGGAAACATAAGTATAAAGAGTTGAGTTTATATACAATTATAAATACAAGATTACATTATAGATGAACTATAATAATCAATTGGTAATCATTGCGGAACTACGACAATGAGCTGACATGTGAAGAGCCAAACATTTCCTGCGAAGCGTACGTCACGTATAGGAATCCGTCCTCATCTCTGTTCTCTTTGTACACCTCAGCCATCGTTTTAGTCATATTAACCATACTTTTGTTGCTTATAATCAAATAAAACGCTTGAGTCGATGACAATTGCATCCGATTTCTAAGACAAGGACAATGAAAGGAATACATTTAGTGAGCAGTTGGCAACACATTTGTTTAACATTAAACAAGTTATCTCTTTGTAAAAAACAAGCATTTAATGATTTATTTCCATTATCTTCTACTGACATATACTGTACTACTTGTTATCATTGAATGCAGTTTTCCGATTACTTTCCAACTTATTTATCGTCAAAATTACAATAAAAAGTGCATATAATCTGATGTCGACTCGAGATAAAGGGTTTAATGGTTAAGGGTTAAGAACATTGACCTATAAATAGCATCTAGACATTCATGTAATGACAATCGGTTTTATTAATAACTACACGTGTTTTAATATAATTATATTAATTGACAAATGAGATGATTGTGTACCTGATTATGGTTACAAAGGTAGCCATCGGTAATTCCTGCGGAACCAAAAACTTTGTTTTGTCCAAAACCGGAAGACTTTTCTCTTTGCTGTACTTCTCGACGATTACCTAACAATTACATTAAATTAAAGTCCATTAATGTCTAAATAGTGTTGAAAATTAAAAACAATTTACAAAAAAGAATAAATTTTTATATATATTTTATCGTCAATTTTTATTTATCCAAATTTTTATTTACTTTAATAACTTAATCGTTGTTTTTTGCTGATTTTCATTTACAATTTCTCACTAACTGTTTGTGTTTTCTTCAAAATCTAATGAATTCATTGGTGACTATTATTAGACGTATTTTCATTGATAATTAATTAATATATGGCTTATATAATGTTTAATATCAAATTACAATTAAAGACTAGACATGTTTTTGTACAAAATACAAATTAACAATAAGATATAACAATCTCATAAACAATTTTAGTAAATGTCATAATACTTCATATCAATAAATTATCTCTTATGGACAAAAGGTCTTAATATATATACATTTATAACAATATTAAATAAAATAATAATGTTATTAAATAATTATAATATAAAAGTTGATTTTTAGTTTATAACTTAAATTTAAGAGACTCACCGGTATTTTAGTGGGAAATTTAGCTCTTATTCCAGAAACCTCTTCCCTTCTCGTCGCTGTAAAATTGTGTGAAATATTTTAATCATTTTATTTAAAAATAGATTATTTAAAAAAAACAATTAAAAATGCTAAATTTATTAAACTTTTCAATTAATTTATATTAGTAGTTATAAAATAATATATTTAAAAAGTTGAACAAGTTAATTTTAAATGTAGATAACATCCACAAAATGCAACATTTATTATTTTCTAATTTATATATTAATACATTAGACTTAAATATAGTATAAAAATACAATTAAATATTAACAGTATTATAATAAACATAGGAATTATTGTTAATTTATCTGTTAAACTTAAATATTTCAATATAAATAATGGAAAATAACATGGTTAAATCATGGAAATAGTAATAAATAGTACCGGGGCAAAAAATATTTCAATTAATGCTCAAATTTGTTATAAATTTTAATAAATGAAGACATACTCAAAGGTTTTCTCTGTTTGAAGGGTCGGTTCGGGTGTTCAGTTTTGTCGGTATTCGGTGCCATTGATTGTCTTTTTAGCCACTATTTAATCAAAACGTTGATTTCACTGACAATTGTTGGTAATTATAATTCATAAAATACTAGAAAAACAGATTAGAAAAAGCACTGTAAACTTAAAGTTATCAAACCTTAAGTACAAATGCAAAATATAGCAAAAATATATTTATAAGTTGCTAATTGTCTGACGACTTACAAGTCTTGCACTTAAATAATGAATTATTTTTAATAATTTAATAATTTTATATGAGATGATTGGTTGTTATGAATTGATAAGAGGACAGAAATAATAGCCAAATAGTGTACATATGTTGGTGTATACTATCGAGAGATTGGATGAGAGTAAGCAGTGAAGGCAGCCGTCACTCAACTCAGAGCTTCGGCTAAAAGTATTTCCGAAGAGGAGCTTAAAAATGCAAAGTATTTGAGATAACGATTAACGCGAATATATTTGTAAATTAACAAAAACCACGATTTTTAGGCACAGCTTAAAGGCGACCACTCTATTGGCGGCCGAAGACCAGAACGTTTTGGTTGAGGAGTTGGCCACTCAGTCACTGAATGCGGGACAAGTGGTCTCACTTAATGACTACGAGAAGGCGGTCGACTCGATCACCGTTCAGGACATCACTGGTTTGGCCAATAAGATCGTCAAATCTAAGGGCGCGATGGCTAGTGTGGGCAAATTGCAAAACGCCCCCTATTTGGAAGATTTGCTTTAATCTTTTTAATGTGTCGTAAATTGTTATTATTATTATAGAATTAGTTGTAAATAATTAAAATTATTTGAATTTTAAAATTAAAGAAATGTCATAGAAGTGTATTGTCTCTAATTCTTATAAGTTATAACACTTGCCATCTGTGGACTTAGAAATTCTACACCAGCATTGAATTGAATGCAAACTAAAGTACCGGTACTACAGGTAATCGTTTGAATATAACTGATTGTGGAACTAATTGAATATAAATTGTTTATTATTGTTAGTCATGAAAAATGTTCAATTTTGATAATTGTGACAATAGTTTGGGAAAAGAATCGATGAGTCATATACTGTACTACCAAAAAGACATTGTTAACAAAAATTGACCAAAATCATCTATTCAAATAATGTTAAACTTATAAAATAATTGCGATAATCATTATTGTAATTGGAATTGAGTGAAATTATTACATTATATTAAATTTAATTTATTCCGATATTATGTTATGCAATGTTATATTAAATTTGAGAAAATGCAACTTTTTAGCAACCTTTCCCTAACTTTAACGATTGTTCAAAATGTACTTAAATTTTGAGTTAAACGGTTATTACGTTAGAACATTCTAACATACAATTTGTCACTTGACATGTAAGATAACAGTAACTAAACTTTTCGTAAATAAACTATAGAAGACTAAAACTTTTGAAAATTGTCACTTTCCTATAATCTATTCTTATTGAGTTCTATACAAGGAATCCTTCCCTCCCTTATAGTCATTCCCTTCCCGTAATGTCCCGGTGGAGGACGCGGCGAATGTACGGTAAAATTGATACAATAAAATGCATTTAACCGTTAGTTAGTTTGTAAGACAAAACACAGCTTGAAATGCAAAAATGTATTACAATGTAATGCATGTATTGAACTCTCTTTGAGAACAAATTCTAATTTTTATTAGTCATTGCAAACATTTCTCTCATACTGCAAAACCTCTCAGTAAGCAACTCTTGATCGAACAAAAAATCTTATAGTAATAATTTTAAAACCTTTAATTAAAAACAAAATATTAAGTACTCGTTCAGATAGCATACTTGATGCTTATTGATCATACAATTAATGTTGTTATAACATCGATGTCAATATCTCATTCCGTCAATAAGTCATTCCCTGCTCCCCCTTTCTGCCCCCTCATTGACTGAACCCATACAAAAGCATTCGTACACACCCACAATATCAACCAATAATAACGAGGGAATGACTTATTGACGGAATGAGATATTGACATCGATGTAATAACAGACAACGTGTTATAAAATTTAATGTAAAACGTTAACTACAGATTTGTATACACAGAATTTATATCATTCTTAAATTAGTAGTTTACAAAATTTATTAATAGTCACTATGTCAAAATGACCGCATACTAATTGAAGGATTTCATGAGCCGTCATTATAATAAGTTTATATTTAGTAATTATCCTACAAATTAATAATAAGAATGACTGCCGGTGTATACTTTATATCATCAAATGCCATCGGCTCCTCTTAAAGCTCCTCTTATGAAAAATAGCTTAACGTTATTCATACACTATTCATATGTTATTCACATATAGTGTATATTAATTTTACCAAAATACCTTGATGATTCAATATATACGTTTCATAAAAAACAATTTCCCCACTTTTCTGGCATTATATGCTTTATATAAACAGCTCGGTAAGAACAAATAAGTTTATTAATTATTTATGTAGACCGCCCAACTACTGTAATCACAGTTGTTCTCAAAATGCTGTTTCTTGACAAGAGGTTAAACAATATTATTCAACAACAATCATATTCTTACGACAGAACCCTTTCTAATACAATGCAAATAGTCATTAGTGTGTAAAGAAGGTAAAGCATAGATCATAACATTTATCTGTATTCTTGCATATATTGTTAGTTTTATGAATACATGATTATATATTTTAAACGCAAACAATGTCTCGAAACATGATTTGATA
>CAJPIZ010002286.1:0-14025 GCA_905368565.1 Medioppia subpectinata
TGGTACTTTTGCCCTGGTACTTTTGCCCTGGTACTTTTGCCCTGGTACTTTTGTCCTGGTACTTTTGTCCTGGTACTTTTGTCCTGGTACTTTTGTCCTGGTACTTTTGTCCGGGTACGAGCTAATTTGCATATTTAATTGTTTGACGGGTGTTGACCAACAAAAATCAATTATTATGTTATTTTTGATATTACAATAAATATTACATTGAAATACAATGAATGAGTTTTAACATTAGAATCTAATGATTAGATTCTACGGCTAATAATGATTTTTAAAAATTAAGTCATAAGTCATGTGTTTAATTGATTCGTGTTTAGAAGGGAAAATACAATTTTTACAATTAGTTAATACTGTATAAAAACACCCAAATTAATGTATTGTGTTAACAGTAAATCATGTTTTTCTAACAAGTAAGGGTTCAAAGTTTCAAAAATTGATTATAAAATGACTTATTAATAATATAAGTTATTTATAAAGTTTTTATTTAGTTCTAAAATTAAATAATCACAAAAAGAAATGACACAAAAATAATAATACATTGAAATAAATGAAAAAGTAAAACAAGTTTTCAAAATAAATACAATAAAATTATTTCTTGATATAAATTGGTTTCTCGATATCAACGATGGGTTCGTTCGCGGCGTTAAATCCTAACGACTCGTGAGACTGCGGATCAAGAAAAAGTAAAACAAGTTTTCAAAATAAATACAATAAAATTATTTCTTGATATAAATTGGTTTCTCGATATCAACGATGGGTTCGTTCGCGGCGTTAAATCCTAACGACTCGTGAGACTGCGGATCAACTTTTATCTCTTTTGTTAACATATTTTGTTCCTCCAAAACATCCAAATTCTGTTTACGACTCAAATATCGCTCAAGTTTTTCGCTTTCACTTATTTGTGGTCTCACTAAATGAACTGAACATTAGGTAAGTTTTCAAATTAATTATTCATCAAATTGTTTCAATTACTCGTTTTCGGTGGGCTTTTGTATCCACTTTTTGGGCTTTTCTTTTGGTCGGACTTTTTATAAAACACGAGAACTAATACAATGGCTATTATAAGACCAATAATCACAACCAAACCAATGATAATTAAAAGGGTTTCATTGTCTGCTTTCCCTGGTTTCGGTGTTGTAGTGAATGCAGTTGTGATCAATTCAGTGGTTGACAAATATTTTTGGCAATCAATCAGTGGTTTTAGCGCCGAGTCCTCGCACTCAATGATTAATTCAAAAATTGCATTAAAAACTAATTTTAGACATTTGTATCAATAGTTACTTGTTTTGTGTCATTTGTTTGCGCGAAACAGTATTTGATAGACATGTGGTCACTAAACAATGCAATCAAACCATTGTATGAATTGTTTCGATAGCGAAACAACGAAATCAATGACAAATTAGCGGTCATTTCATTAACCAAATCGTGGTTCGCGTTATAAGAAGTATCATGGGCAAACGGATGCAATCTTGTTTGATTTAGAAATTGAATTTCGTATTTCCAAAATTCTCTCTCGTATTGACTGGTATTTGAAACATATTTTTGTTGCATTGAAATGAAACGATTGATAAAGTTTTGGTCATCGAATGGAGGCATAAATGCAATCACTTTTTCGGTAGAATTGGGTTGAAATGAAATGTTTTGTTTGTTAGGAATGTTAGAGTCTCTGATCAATGAATCCAAACGCGAGTCATTTTTTAAATACATAAAGTAATCCAACCATTGGTTCTTTATCTAGAAATTATTACAAATAATAAATATGTTATTAAAATGCCATTCAACTGATCCATACGTTAACGAATGCTAAATTTTGTTGCAATTGAAGACTTGATGTAATAGTGACCACAAAATCATATTCTTCTGTTACTAAAGAGCTATTAAAACTGCTTTCATTCAAATAAGCCGTCAATCGTGTGTCACTAAAAGTCATTTCCCATAACATATTGTTTATGGATATAAAGAATTGCAATTTCTGTGGGTTTTGTTGCTCTGATGTGACGGTTTGAAACCCGAAATCAATTGTATTATTGTTTGCCATAAAAGTCTGGCAAAAGTCGTTTCCATTTGCTATCGATGTTAAACACCAAACGTATGCTTAAATGGGAATGCATTTCAAATTACGAAATTAATTGAAAATACATTTAACAAATCTGATAATTCATACCCAAAATTGCAAAAATCATTGCCATTATAAAAGCTACGAATTGGGGGCGGATTTCTTAAAATAGATATTTTGTGTTATAATTGACAGTAAAAAAACGATAGAATTTCAAAAATGGTAAATTTTGCTCAAAAATAATAATCATTATGTAATCTCGCGATACAAACCAATTATCTTTACTGCAAATATTTTTATTATATAAAAACATGATTAATTATGTCAATGAAATTAATGCTAAGAAAGTAATGTTTCGTTTTGTGTCCAAAACTCTTCTTTAATAATATCGATATAATTAAGGGATAGGTATTGATTGATATCCGTGTCCTCCGCTTCGTCTCCCAATTGGTTCAAAATATTGTGTTTCTTCTTATTCTTAGAGACAATACTTTCCAACAGTTGTTGACTGATATTCAGATGAATGACTGACCCCTTCTTGAACTGTTCCAATTCGTTGTTGTAATTAATGCCGTATTCGGTGAACAGTATCTCGTGTTTATCGGAACTCACAGTTTTGGATAGCCTTTCGGTCGCCTCTCTGGCTGTCAACGGCGCGGGTCTGTCGCCCGTCTGTGGCCTCCAATCGGTCGAAAAACTATAGCAATTGTCGCCCGAAGTGTTGGCCACGTATTTGGTGTACTGACCGGTGAGGGCGTGAAATGTCGTGTTATAGAGATTATTGATATGACAGTCCACTTGACGCCATCGCAGGTAATCCATCACTACTTTCGCGTTGGGATACAGAACACACCGGCCGTCGAACGCGGGTGGGTATTGAAGTGGAACCGATTGGTGACAATCGTTGGCAACCGTAGAGTTGTTGACGAAATACTGCGACCAATAGAAGACGAACGCAGAGGTAAAGGACGAGACGATAAGTGATGTAATCTTGTTTTGTCGCCTTTTGTACAGATCAGAGACCCGACGGATAATGAAACTGAATTCATCGCTTTGGCCTTCAATTGGGATCAAATGAAATGAAGTGATTACAGCATAAAGTGTGGCCACAAATACAGGCTTATAATCAAACTCTTAAATACCGTAAGCGATCACTATATTGGGAAAGAAGGCTTTCATCACGTGTTTCGCCGATTCGTTCATTAGATCCAGACATCTATCGAAGAAGAAATGAATGAATCAAATACTGGTCGTCAAAGACATTATCGACGAAATGGTGACAACACTTGTTTGGATGTCTTCACAAACCGTTTATCATTTGGTTTCAAGAAGTTATGTCTTTTGGAGAACTTATGAAACTTTTGGCCATCGATTCGGACGACAATAAAACAGTCCCTCATGATCCGCAGTCTCACGAGTCGTTAGGATTTAACGCCGCGAACGAACCCATCGTTGATATCGAGAAACCAATTTATATCAAGAAATAATTTTATTGTATTTATTTTGAAAACTTGTTTTACTTTTTCGTTTATATCAATATATTTCTATTTTTGTGTCATTTCTTTTTATTATTACTAGGCAATTCCCGGTACCCCCGCTCCTCCCACGCCCACTGAAATCTCAAAAATCATTTGCAATATTAAATTTACAAAATAAATATAAAAACTAAATTGTTAGCCATATAATATTTTTTTGGACATAAATAAAAACATTAAAAACAAAAAAATATATGTGTTTCATTGATAAATGATTGTGTGTGTATTAGGTTAGTGACCGAAATATCGACAAAATCTTCGACCCAACCCGAACAGACTCGACCCGAACCCGACCCGAACCTTAAACCCGAAAAATATTACAGTAAAGTAGGTTTTACAAGCGTTTCATTACATTTATGGCTGAACTGTGGCCACGTTTAAACTATAAAATAGTACTTTTTGACTTATTTTGATTATATTAATAGTAATTTGTGCTACAAAACAACACTTATATGAGCTCATGAATGTCTTTTGAGTATAAAGTTTACGTTAGGGTTTAGGGCCTGATTCGGGTTCGGGTTCACATTAGCTCAAACCCAAACCCGAACCCAACCCGAATTTTACAAACCAGACCCAAACCCTAAAGGGTTCGGGTTTAACTCGGGTTCGGGTTTTCGATTTCGCTCACTATATTAGGTTTGGCAATAAGACAAACCATGTATTTTACGTACGGAATTTACAGTGTATTTTATGACCACAAACTTTTCATTTTGTAAAATACGTTCTTATAAAAATAATAATCGATTAAAACCAGAAAATCAAAACCAAAATCAATTGATTTGGGCTATTTTACAAAAACGAATGACAACTATTGATGCAATTTTTGTTGAAAATCAATGATTGAATCAGCAACTCGTATAAACTATAACTTTCTTATAATCGGGTCTTACTGTATACAAATAATAATGATCAAATAATGCCCAGAGTGCACTCGGGTGTCTCAGCACAAAGGATGCGATGATTGTCACGTACTTCAGGGGTGCCATCACTGAGAGTGATTCACAGATATCGAGGGGTTTGACGGCAATCGTGGGGCTGTCGAAAACTGAGGCGCTCAACGTCTGGCCAAAAGCGGTTTTCGTTGTGTGTTATAACGCTAAAGAGTCTGTAGTCATATCAGGTCCGTCATTTGGACGGTTTGCTACAACTGACCGGTTGTTTGCTTCCGTTCCTGAAACTCGTGGTTCCGGTGATGATCGACGCCATAAATGTCGACCCGAAATCACTCTTGGAGGCGCTGAATAGGAATCGTTTGGCCGACGAAGTGGTGGACACAGACGGAGTCGAAGGCGTCGTGACCGCCGATGCGGCCGACGGGTGTCTAAACGATTTCGGCCGCAATATCCCTAACAATCTCGCCGTACGGGTTCAACTCTTTCGGTCCCAATTGCTGGTAGTGTTCGACCCGTCCATCAATTGTGTGCTCGCATACGGCACAGAAGTGTATAATATGATCATTGCTTGTATCACTAGCAAAACTTATCCCAATCTCGTTTTAAAGAGACATGAGTTTATCGCCAACGACGACAGTATGGCCATCGATGACAGACACAGGAAACTAATTATTGATAGTATTGAAGTTTGCAAAGCATTATCTATAAAAATACGTGAAATGAGTTTCAATGAAATGAAATTTGATTTCAATTACAGAAAGATTAGCGAAGAAATGATTCAAAGCCATAAAAATGAAAATTTTGATAATAACGTTATGTTTAAGATTTTTGACAAAATTCACGAAACAATTGCTAAACAAGACATTAAACTAAACAATAAACATAAATTTAAAAATTTATACAACTAAATGCAGACTAATTGTGAATACAATTTAAGCCATGATTTAGTAAATCTCGTAAAAAATGAGAGCTTAATCTGATATATGGTTGAGATAATCGGCGATAATGTTTTATCCGTAAAACAGATGAAAGTCCCGGAAATTAATCTCACAAACGATTTGATGGAAACCATGAAAAACAAGCTCTCGTTTACTTACTGTTCATGTGGTCTGACATCGACTACAAATTGATAGTTAAATCCAAACAATTAATACCCGATTATCTCAAACTCAATGCTTTTGAATGGAATATCAAAAAGAGTATAATTTTGAAGTTAAATAATTGCTCCATTTATGGAAATTGAATTTACCAAAACTTGATCCAAGACTTGCAATCGAAAGCAATGGATTTTAATTAATAAAATTACGATATAAACTGACCGAACCGGAGATCGCATTGGATTCATTGTTTGGAAATTAGGTCACGGATTCATATATCGAAAAATGCATCAATGATTTCATGACTTATGGCAATGAAATGAGATTCAGAGTGATATGCAGTAAATGCGATACAATTGGTTCAAAGGCTGTACTTTTCAGGAAAGTCTTGAAACCGATACTTTCGGACAAACATAATATCATACAATTCGACGGCAAATGCGAGCAATGGTTCCCAGTATTAAAAGACAGACTACTGATGGCCAGGGAATTGGGTGCCGACAGTCTACGAGTTTGGTTGATTGAAAACGACTCGTGTATTAACGGAGCAATGGGTTTAGCAAATAGTTTATGTCTGGAACCGGGAGGCGAACACTTCAGATATAAATTCATTTACAACAAAAATAATACAAATGCAGATTTAGACTTTAATTGAAATCCATTTAGCGATATATTAGCCAACGATTTGGTGTCAAATGTAATCAGAGATAGAAAACTCAGTCTAGGAAAGGAAAGCGTCGGGTTTAGGGTTTAGGAAAGAGTCGGGATTTGTCTTCACTCGAGTGAACAAATACCACATGTGTCCCCACGTTTAAATACTACAACGACGTGACCTATATGAAGAGACAAATGGTTACTACCAATATCTACATTTCATCAATAGTATTCCGGGACGTAATCATAGCCTCAGGCAAAATACTGGTTTATTTAATACTATTTCAAAGCAAATTAAATACGAGTTTGCCGGCCGTCGAGCCGATACGTGCGACTGGGTTATTTGTATAAATATAGGCAACTCTGTGGCCATTAGTACTCATGTGGATCCGTAATTGTTCACAACTATACACGACAACTGGTCAATGAAAGAAGCGGTCACTATTTTGAATCCGTATTTCAAGGTCTGGTATGGACTCATAGAAAAGGCACATATCAGGCGAGGTGAGAATGTGTTAATCCATTCGGCGTCTGGACCTGTGGGTCAGGCGGCCATTAATGTGTGCGAATATATGGGGCGCGATATATACGCGACGGTCGACACCGAAGAGTAGAAACAGTTTTTCATAAATACATACTAAATATCGGCAAAGAAGATATTCCCGTCGAAAAGTACTCAATACAAGAGTCAAGTGATGCGATCGACTGCCGAACGGAAAGTGAATTTGGTGCTCAACTCGTTGGCCGGCGATAAGTTGGACGCGAGCTATGAGTGTGTGGGCACAGGCTGACGGTTTGTGGAGTTGGGAAAAATATATTTGTTTATAAATAAAACGCTTCCGATGCATAACCTATTAAGAGATTTGTTTATTATCTGTGTTTCATTGGATGAGAGTGTTATGGCTCGGGAGTACAAAATAAATGCATATTATACATGGGTTCACCAGAATTGCACCAATGGTAGCGTAAATCCGTTAAATCGAACGGTATTTTTGGCCGCAGACGCGGAGAAGGCCCTCCGATATATGACTACCGATAAACATATCGGGAAAAATAGTTATCCGTATTCGTGAAAAAAATGGTGAACCGACAGCCGTGGAAATTCATAAAACCGGCCAATAATATGACTGTCAGTACAAAGACTTATTTTAATCCCTATAAGACTTATATAATAACCGGATGTTTGGGTGCCTTTTGTTTAAAGTTGTGTCAATGTATGGTATATAACGGGGCGAAGTGATTGGTGTTGACTTCCCGTTCGGGTCTTAAAAATGATTAACAGAAATATATTGTCAATCGCATAATATTATAGCTTTTGGGAAAAGACATAACTATTTTAACAATTAAGTAATGACTCTACGGCTGACTTATTATTCAAAGTACAAAACTAATGTTAAATGAGTGCAAAGAATTGGGCGCACTCATCGGTGGTGTCTTTCATTTTGGCCCTTAATTTAAACAATTGTCTCTTCAGTGAAGTGTCTTTCGAGACATTCATGAAAACCGTTCACATAAGAAAAACGACTTTCAAGAATTTGGATCAATTGACCCAAAAATTGTACTATAATTTAGACCATTTTGTGATCTTGTCGTCCATTTCGTCGGAAATCGCGGTGAACATAAACTATACTTACGGTAACTCTATTTGTGAGCGTATATGCGAACAGAGACAGACGGACTTTTGCCATACAGTTTGGTCCGATCGGTGACGTCGTTGCGATGATTGATATGACATAAGTGTTAGCATTCTTGACAATTAAAAAATAACGGATTTATTTGTGTTGTGAAGTATTGGACTAACTATTGGCCGTTAAATACCCGGTCATTACAGTAAACGTGAAAAAAGTGGAGAACTCATAATTAAAATTAAACTCTGAAATCATTCATCAATAATTTGTGAGAATCTCAGGGTATCGATCCGTCGGCCGCTCCGGCGGACATAACTTTAGGAGAGATTAAAATTGAGTCCATATTTGCCTCAGAATAACAACAAGAATTGGCAAAACGTTGTAATCAAACCATTAAACCAAAGCTAATTAAAGACATTTAATCGGATTCCTTCGAGAAGTTGAATCCGAGGGCAATGACATCAGAGCTTATTTCAACAGTATAAAAAGCGCTTAAATATCACTCTCGAAATATAGGTTTGTGATTCCTGTAGAAACACACGTCAGACTCAATCATATCTCAAACGGATAGCCATTGTATTTAATGCTAATTCCGGAGATGAGGTTTGCATTGTATGAAAATTTAATCCGAAATAATAGCATTTAATAATCAAATATATATTATTAATCGGTCAATCATTAAAAAAATATTTATTTCGTAATAACATTGTAATACACTGTGAATTTATGTAAAACTATATGAGATTAAATAGTTTTAATAATTAGTTTATAAAAAAAGTGATAAAATTTTCTAGATAATATAGCAAAATTTTATTACTATTTGTTTATTACTAAATGTTGCATTAGACTAATAAACATAAGATAAAGAGCGTTTGAAAGAAAAAAAAGCGAGAGTAAAAGAGAGAGACAGAGACAGAGAGAGAAAGAGAGAACGAGAGGGAAAGAGAGAGAGTTTATTGACAGATTTTCATAAATTATATAGAATTTATAGATTTAGTTTTCATATATCAAAGTTAAACCTTTATGACTATCAGCTCTTAATTTAATACTTTGGTTAGACCTTACTAACATGTGAGATTCATACAGCGTTTCCTTTATATTTAACCCCATTAAATTAATGTATTTAATAATAATAATAATATTCCCCGCCAATAAGAATCGCCGTGCGGTTGACGTACTTTATAACCGACGAATGTTGCGTTAATGTTCACGTGTAAAATGTGTGCAGAATTGTCTATATAAGCGACACATAAAACCTTGGAAAATAGTTAGATAATGAGAGAGTAGATTAGAATAAAAGAGACGTCATTTTAGTCGTCGTACGGGCGAGCTTTAGGCCTACTCTGGTAGCGCTTAGCTATCAATTGTATAGTGATTCATATCTTAAATGTGTTGACGTGTTAATAATTTGCCGAACCTATAGTTTGGCGTATTGTAATTATCATTTATGTGGGTTTGATCATTTGTTTAACTATGTTTTAATTTTTATTAATTGTGTAGTTATATTGTGTATTTTGTGTTAAAACCATTAAAAGACTTTTAGTACCACAACTGTGTATAAAGTTTTTGTAGTCGGAGGCAACTTGTGGCCGTTTAAATATTTACAGTATCTGATTGACCGACTGGTGGCCCGAGTGTGTCGGCCGTCAACCGATTTGCAGCCACAACATCTGGCCGTCCACACCGCTCGGGACGTAAGCCACATGACAGACGACAATGGGACCAACAGGACCGACACCAGGATTGAACTAGAGGTGAGGTCTGATGAGGCGCACAAAATACGGGACGCACAGATTACGACTTAAGCCCCGCTGGCCTCGACGATGTGGGATCGATGATTGAACTCGAGACCCGAGTGCGAGACCGGAAACCAGACTCGAGAACCGGAAGGTTTGGGGAGAGACCGTTGGCCGGACGCAGCGACTTGGTGCCGAGCAAGACAGGAGGCCTTGTCGGGCGACAGGCGACGAAAAGGGCGGCTCGCAGACGTAGGAAAGTGTCGGGAATCAGGTCTCGTCTTGGACTATGCGTCAATCTAAAACACACTAAATGTAAAAATAATACAACTTGGTTTTATTGATACAACAATATAAAGCCAGATTTTGGGAGTTATAAATGTATATAATGTGACAAAATATCTCATAATTTTGAGTGTTTTTAAAATTATTTGTACATTTGTAAATAGTTTTGTACATTTAATTGTTCTCGGTAAATAAAATGCCAAACGAAAAAACTTCAAATTAATAGATTAAATTATATCCAGATTTAAGGGTTAAAGATAATACAATAACAAAATCTGATATTAGTGTTCAAACATCATCATAAATGTTATATTTTGCTTATTGCGTTCAAATGTGGAATTGTTTGATCTATTTCTTATTATAAAATCTTGGAGGTCACTATGTATGACCACCCTGTACGTATTGTAGTGACTCTAGTGGCAAACAGGTCCATGGGAATATTAGACAATGTTCAAAGATCATCATAAATGTTATATTTTGCTTATTGCGTTCAAATGTGGAATTGTTTGATCTATTTCTTATTATAAAATCTTGGAGGTCACTATTTATGACCACCCTGTACGTATTGTAGTGACTCTAGTGGCAAACAGGTCTATGGGAATATTAGACAATGTTCAAAGATCATCATAAATGTTATATTTTGCTTATTGCGTTCAAATGTGGAATTGTTTGATCTATTTCTTATTATAAAATCTTGGAGGTCACTATTGTAACGAAGTATAAAGCAACCTCTTTATATTCGGTCACACCAGAGAATATCCATAACCTTAGCTTAGCCAATAGAAATGATTTCAAGCGAAATTCTTTTTTAGAGAGTATAGAAAAAGCTATATAACGTCAGGATTGAGACCCAAAAAATTACACTATTCTGTGCTTTAATACTGTAGGAACTGATACTTTTACCATGGTCATTTATTAGTGATTAAAGTTTAGGTTATAGTGGGGGACAGGCCGTGAGGCCTGGCCCCAATGATTACGCTTGGTAGTTTTACTTTATATAACTTTTATTGGTTTGACTTACAATTAATACAATATACAAATTAAACAGAGTAACGTTAAACACAAGTTAGAGAGTGTTTTACATCAAATATAACATCGGTTTATATACCATACAATCATGTAATAGTTATTTGTTATAAAGCAATATTTCCAAGAAATATTGCATTCAATCTCCAATACATTTGCAATACCATTAATAGCACAAAGTACAAAGTTAAATATTAGTATGACTAACAAAACTGAAACAATTTACATAAAAATATTAATTAATCTCAAACAACATCCTACAATACTGTCATCACTTCTCACGCCTTTGTATTCTTTTAATTATTTTTTATATTTAATCAAATAAAAGGTTTTGGTCAAAATGTAAATGTTATTAATTAAGCGAAATCTTCTATCTCTTTTTCTCTCCTTCTCCCTCTCTTCCTTTCGCTCTCTCTCTCTCTCTCTCTCTCCCTCTCACGATGTTTGTCTGTTTATCTCTTTGTCTCGTATATTATTTCTCTTTAACTCAATATTATTTTTTTATTATTATGATAACTGAATAAATAGTAGAAAATATATACACAACTAGTTAAATTGTTAGATGCCAAAGTACAAGTGACTAATTATGCGCAATTGATAAAATGTATATCTCATTATTAGTTAATATAGTTATTAACGTTACAATATTATGTTTTTTTGGAGATCTTATTATTAATTTTATAAAAAACAATAATGTGTTATCAAATGCTGCAAATGTTTTAAATGATTGTATATTAAGTTATGGTTAAAATCAAATGACAAGTTTACTAACATATCCAGCTGTTAATCCTAAGACAATTCTGGATGTGTTGTTTACTAATAATAAGTCTTTGATTAATAGTCTTAAAGTATGTGAAAACATTTCAGACAAATGTGATCATAATCTTTGATGTGTGATCTGAGTTTAATATCGACCAAAGAGAAGTCAAACTCAATAACGAAATTGGACTTCAATACCAATACCTTAAATTCGTTGAATGAGAAACTATATTAAATTAATTGGTGTGAATTAACTGAAAATTGTATAAATATAAATGAAGATTATAATAGAATCTGCAATAAATACAATAAAACCTTTGAAAACACTATATCAAAGAAAACAATTATAATCAAACCTAAAGTACAGTATAACAAACAAATCAGAGACTTGATCAAATGCAGGCGAAAATTAACAAAATTTGTATCAAAAACCAGTAGTTATTCACTAAAACATAATTTTTTGACACAAAGAATAGGCAAAGCAATAGAAGAGTTTGAGACAAAGAAAATGAATAATATCATTAATAGTTCGCAAAACTTTTCATCTCTATACAAGAATATCAAAGATAAGAATAGAGTGTCAGAAATTCAATGTTTTATAAATAGCTTGGGAAACACAATAACTGATAGTCATTTGATGTCTATGGAAAAAATGATAAAATTTTGCTTGATTAGAGATTATTATTAAAATACAAGGTCTAGAATGTTGACCATATGACAACAAAAACTCAGTTGATGAGAATTTTGATATACCATTTGAAATTCTAGATCAAATACTTTTCGAGATATTTGACTTAATGTTATAGTCCAATAAAAAACACCTTGTATGTGAACTCATTAGTCATGTAATTGCGTAAAAAAGTAATCGTTCAGGACGGGTAGTCGGCTAGTATAATAATTGATTTTTGTTTGTAAACATTTCGTAATAATTGAATATGAAAATTAGCTCGCCCTATTACAACAATGCAATTAATTAAGTTGAGTTTTTTAAAAGTGGGAAATTGAATATTGAAAGCGCGCTCACGGGTTTGATTGTTGAATAGACATTATTAAATAGCAATTACAGTATGTATCCGCCTTTACGCCTCCCAATGGGATTAACATTTATTTAGTTTTACTGTTTGGTTAGGTTAGGTATGAGCATAAAATGGGGATTAGGGGGCAGGGACGCGAACTGGTTATGGGTGTAAACTAGTATATTTAAAATCGATTCTGCTGGATGCGAGTAAAACGGATCTTCAGTTCTGGGGTTGAATCGGGTGGCGGTCAATAATGGCTGGCCAGAGTGTGAGGGCCGCAACGGTTTAGCCGTGAGAGACCCCGCGCTGGGCTCTTGCAGATCTGGTGATAAAGGCGGATCCCCTCCGCTCAGGTACTCCCTGCGATGGGTGTGTGTCGCTCCTGTCAGGTCCCACCACGGGGCCAGTCCTGACGACCGGTGAAGGCGTATCTCTTCCGGAAGCGGCGGTATCGACACGCGTTGACGGGGAAGGCCGACCCAGCGTGTTGGGCGGTGGCCACAGATGCTCTGTGGGTGAGGCACGCATTATGTGTATTTAAAATTATTCTAATTATATTTTATATTTAAGTTCTACAGACAATCTGTTTCATGGCTTAAGAGGTATTCAATTTGAGACTATTAAATAGTTTTGAAGGCATTACTAATGCATTACTGCAAAGATTTACGACAATTTTTGCCAATTATAAATCACATTTCAACTGATTTGGGACTAAAAATATTGATCTCAGAAATGAACGTAAAATTCTTATTATAATTTCTATTTAATTGCTATTTATTTTAATTATGATTTTTAATAAATCAAAAAGTCATTTATTAGTAAAAAAGAATTTAACAAAAACTTTATTTTTGTTTTCAATTTAGAAAACAAGGATCACACAGCGATGCTATACGTTAACCATTATTCGGGAAATGTATCAAAAATTTTAAATTTTTCAATACTATTGTTGGAATACTTTCACTATTATTATTTTGAGAATTTTAAATGTTTTTGACAACAATTCGTTCTATTTACTATGGCAGATTCATACCAAGATTTTTTAATAAGAAATAGATCAAACAATTCCACATTTGAACGCAATAAGCAAAATATAACATTTATGATAATCTTTGAACATTGTCTAATATTCCCATGGACCTGTTTGCCACTAGAGTCATTACAATACGTACAGGGTGGTCATACATAGTGACGTCCAAGATTTTATAAAAAGAAATAGATCAAACAATTCCACATTTGAACGCAATAAGCAAAATATAACATTTATGATAATCTTTGAACATTGTCTAATATTCCCATGGACCTGTTTGCCACTAGAGTCACTACAATACGTACAG
>CAJPIZ010002287.1:0-14024 GCA_905368565.1 Medioppia subpectinata
AGCAATCAGTATACTAAAATGTTAAGAATCTTGTCTAGAAAAAAGTGAATTTCAGATTTGCATTATTTTATTGTTTTGTCTACTTTTTCCTAAAAATTAGAACGAAAAGTTAGATTCAATACTTTTTGCAAAACAGTTATTTATCATTCAACAAAAATTTAGAAGTTAATCAAAAAATTCAAAATAGCCAACTTTTGCCTCCCATAAATGCCCACAATCGTACCAAATTAGATTTTTAAAATTGAACCTAGTTTACTCGTAAACATTAAATAACACGCGCAAGGGATTATGAAATCGACTGTATTTATCAAGACCTTCACAATTTATTTATAGACAAAATTCACATTATGTTATTATGAACAATTATATTTGTTTATACTTACAGCTTTAGATACTGTAATAAATATATAATAATTAGTGTGCCTTAGATTAGTTAATATTAATTGAGGTAAAATGGCTTAATCGAATGGTCAGTGTAAATTAATTTTTAATATTTTAAATTTTTATATTGAAAATAATACATTTAATAATTTAAAATATTTAATTAATATTATTTATTAATATAAATAAATTAATATATATAAGGCCAATGGCAAAAAAATAATTATGGTAAAAATGCACATTTAAAACAAGCATAATTATAAAAGTCGCACGGGCTATAAAAGTTACCGCATTCATATACAGGTAGCCAATATGTATTTTATTGGGTATAAATAATACAGCACGTATTATGAATTATTACAATTAAAAGCCAAGTGCTATTTAAAGTTATCGTTACCAAAAGTGTCTGTAGTATTGCAACTAGATACAATAATTGTTTAATATCATTGTTGTATTAAAATAATAATAGCATATATAACCGAAATTTAAAAAAAAAAAGCCCAGGAATTGTACACTCCATTATAAATATAAGTTACTTTAATATTAATATGATTAATAATGTGTATTGATACTTACAGTTTTACACACTGTAATAAATATATTATAATTAATTTGTATTTAATAAGGTGGTATAAATCTTGATTAGATGGGGAGAATGGACTTTCGTAATAATTTAATTTTAATAGAATTTTAATTATAATTTTACTAAAATAAATTGACTTTATAAATATATAATTAATCAAGGTTATTAATAGTAACTTATTGTACATTTCCAAAACACGTATACTAGGATTACATAATATCGCGTGAAGTTAAGGCTTTGCGCAAAGTCAGCCTACATGAAATGCTGGACAATAGGACAACCATGGCCACAAACCAGTACAACTACACCACGGTAACCAGCCCCATAACCGCGGACACCCTTACGACGCCGGACACTCTTGACACCCCTACAAGCACCGGGACTATTGACTGTCAAACTCCTGGCAATACTTACTACTATCCGGAAACTAATGACGTTAACGATTGTACCCGTAATTTATTGGCACCTCTGGAAACTTATGGGAAATTCCCTATAGAAAATTGCGGGAAAGTTTCTCCGGAAATATGGCAATATAATACTCAATATGGTTGTTATGAAATGCCTGTGCAGTTAGATCATGGTTATGATGGGTGTGAGGGGCAACCCTTTGAGCCCCCTCTAGACTTTCCCGATAATTTTAGTGACATGGATTTTGATATAGATGTTGACATTTATAACTCGCTGGTGTGTAGTCTAATTGGTTAAGACACCCGCTTTAAAGCGGGAGATCTGGGTTCGGGGCCCAGTGCGCCAGTTGGTACTAGTTCAAATTAACCTACCCTTGAATTTTATATTGTTAACGGTTTATCCTATTCCCACTTTGATTGATTTTATGGCAAAATAATTACATTCAAACTAGACGGTCCATAGCCCTAATTTTATTAAATTTATATTAAATTACTTTATTTAAAATTTAAGTTGTTATTTTACAATCTAAACTTAGCCATAAACAAGTAAATAATTAAAACATTAAATATTAATTTTTAACACTTGTTTTGTCTTAAACCAAAAATAAACGTTTTATTAAAATTGCATATTTATTTAAGATTTTATGTGAATTATTTACAGGTTATAATAAAATTAATTAAATATCAAATAAAATTTGTAAAATACATATTAATAAATAAGCTTGCTTTAATTATTAGCAAATTCAGTTGTAACCATAAAACTATTTTATATTGCATTTTGTCAATTAACCAGAACTTTCTGCATTAAATGGTTAAAAATGTGCTATGACAAAACGTATGAAAAACTAACTAGAGATATTATTATTATTTACTAATTAATTTAAAAATTAGCATCATATAATATATTTATCAAGACATGTTTTTACTATCCATTTATTTTAAAAAAATCACTTTATGTTATATTATACAATTATATTTGTTTATATTTTACAGTTTTAGATACTGTAATAAATATTTGATAATTAGTGTGTATTCGATTAGTTAATATAAATTGAGTTTAAATGGTTTAATCGAGAGGTCAGTATAACTTTATTTTTAGTATTTTAAATTTTCAAATTAAAAAATAATACATTTAATAATTTTAAAATATTTAATAAATAATTTATTAATGCAAAATAATTTACACTTTCTTTTACATAATGCATAATATGATTACATTTTGTCGCGTAAAGTAAGTATTAGGTTATATGAAATGTGCCTAATTTTTATTAAATTTATATTAAATTATTTTATTTGAAATTAAAATTATTATGTTACAATATAAACTTAGAAATTAAATAGTAAATAATTAATACTTGAAAATAATTAATTTTTATGAAAGCTCAGTTATAATCCAAAAATAACATTTTCAATAAAATTACATAAAAATTTAAAATTTTATGTGAATTATTTACAGTTTATAATAATTATTAAATGACAAATAAAAGGCTTGAAATAATACTTATTGCCATAAAACTATTTTATACTGCAGGTTGTCAATTGTATTTACTGTTGCCAATGTTGAATATACCAGAAGTAATCAAATATAATACAAAATAGACAGATTAATAGACAGATAACTTTAAAAAACACTTGAACTTAACATTACATTTACATTCAATTGAAAGTTACATTATTGTGTTATTATGCTCTCTCTCTCTCTCTCTCTCTCTCTCTCTCTCTTATCTATAAAATATGTAAACCTTTTAAATGCATCAGTGATTACACAATAGACTATGCATTGAAAATATGTGTTAATAGCATAAAAACATTGCAAATAAAAATTATATTTATTAGTTTCTTATACATATATGCAAGCTGGCATGATAATCAATTTTAGCTTTATTAATTTTAATATAATATAAAAATATTAATTAATTTTGGCAATAATATATTAATTGTAATAATATAATTTGACTATATAAAAATATTAATATTATTTTACAATGGGCTTGCTGTCTAACTCTATCATATTAGTATACAAAATACCAATTTAAAGTGTGCATTATTGTTAAACCTAATAATTTTAATTAGGACTTGGCAATTTAAAACAGAAATTACATTATCAATAATTGACACATAGACAATACACAACACATTATACATGCTAAATATGTTTTACTTATTAATTACTAACATATTAATTATTTATGCGATAAACTTACATTATGCTACACACAAAAAAAAACTATATCAAACCTACTAATCAAAAACTTTGATATTACACCTAATAGTGAAAAAAAAATTCACACACTTTTCAACCCATATATAAACTCAGGAAAAAAACTTTTATTTTTCATTCACAACAAAAAACAAACAACAAATGGATAGCAAGTGTTGTGTATTATTATGTATAAAAGTTGTGGTCACTTGTCTAACCATTAGTCACGTGACCAGTGCCGATCAGGATGGCCAGCATCCACTAAACATGATGAATCTGGAGGTTACCCACCCTCAGGAAGTGTTCAAAGTGGCCATTAACGCAGCTGCGGCGGCACCGGTGCCCGATTTGATCGCCGCCCCAACTTCACACCATGGTGGTGAAGAAAGTAGTCATAAGGGTGGTTATGGTAGCAAAAAGCATCAAGGTGGTTATGACCATGGTAAAGAGGAGTGGGATAAGGGCGAGCATAAGAAACACGATCACGACTGGGCCAAACATGGTCACCAAAAACATGGTCATGAAGATAAATGGGGTATGTGTGCTTGTTTAATTTTGTAACTTTTTTTGATTAGTTTGTCTGTTATTATAGTTTTATTTGTAGCTAACTTGAAAATTAGTAATTTGTGTTGTGTTAATAATTATTTATTATTTTATTTTTGTTATTTTACTATTATTTGTTTTACTATTATTATTATTTGTTTACTACTATATATTAGTTACTTTTAGCTATTATTTTAATAAGTTGATTTTACTAGTGATGTTTTTTAAATTACTTTTTGTCGTAAAGGGAATAAACATCATAACAATCACGGTTTGAATAAACATGGTGACAAATGGCTTTCTGAGCATGGTGGTAAAAAGGGTAGCGACTTTGCCACGTGGGGCGATAGCCAGAAGTGGCATAAAGATAAGGGTCACGGACTGATCAAGACGTGGGACTGGGATAAGGCCGATGGCAAGAAAAATAACTATGGTAAAAAGGCACACTCAAACGATCATCATTATAAAAAGTCGCACGGGTTAGTAAAACAATTAATACAATGTTTAAAATAGTTAAATTAATTTATTTTTAATTTATTTATTACAGCCATAAAGATGCCATTAAGAAGTGGAATGAGGGTAGCGGCAGCAAGCATGGTCAAAAGCACGGTCATGAAAATAAGGCAAATTAACCACATAAAAACTATATTTAGATTAATTAAATAATTTTTTTTAAATATCAGGACTGGAACGAGCACGATAAAAAACACGGTAAATCAGGTGATAATAAACATGGGTTTAAAAAGTGGGAACATAAACAACCATCGTGGCACGCGCATCACAAAGAGACCAAGTACCATAAAGAGCATAAGGGACATGGTGGTCATGGCGGCGGCGGTGGTGGTGGCCACTCTGGCTATGGCCATGGTGATTTAGATTCGGGCAGTATCGGCGATCTAGGTCACGGTAGCCATTATTCGCATGGCGCCCATTTAGACTCTGACCATGGTGGCTATGAAGGTGGTTATGGCGGTGGTTATGAAGGTGGTCAAGGTGGCTATGAGGGAGGTAGTGATGGTGGCTACGATGGTGGCTACGATGATTAGATATATTTTTAATTGGAAATATTCTAGGTGCCTTATTATTTATAAATTTTTTGAATTAGATATGACTATTTATTAATAATTATATCTTGGGTTTATTATGTGGTGCTAGTTGGTATAATTTAACATTTATTTATTAATGTGGATCCTATTTTTGTTGTTTGTGATGGCTATAATTTTTATGTTGTTCTGGTGCATTTAATGTATTTATATTCTTAATGTTATTTATTATTAGTATTTTTAAATGTAATTTTAATGTTGTTATTTAATAAAGCAATTACTTAAAATAATGCGTTTGTTTCCTATTTATTATGTTATTTACTATATTTATCTGTGTTTGAGTATAACATTATATTATTATTATAAAATATTAATTATAATTTTTAATAAATTCAAAAAAAATTTAAATATAAATTTAATATAAAAAATAAGATTTTTTAAAAATCAAATAATCAAGTAATAATTAAAACAATTGGAAATTTAAACTCAAATATATTTACTATTTACCAAAATTTTATTATTATTTTAAATAGTGGTTTAAAGATTGTACATTAATCTATAGGTTAGCAGTTTTAAAAAATAAATGTGTGAATTTTTTTGTATTGGTTGAAAAAATAAATTGTCACGTAATTTGAATGAAAATTTGTTTTACTATTATTTAAAAACAAAAAATTTATGACTTAATTAGCAAATTGTATAATAATTTGTTTAATATTTATTATAATTATAATACAGGTATTGATAGCAATTAGGCATGATTTAGATATTAAATCAACTAAAATACCTATGAATACATACCATTACATACATTAAATATAAATAAAACCCACGTTAAAATTACTTAACTATAATTAACCGTGTTTTACTGTACGTGTGACCTTTCTAAAACATGTTTATATAACTCAATTAACACCGTCATAAATTAGTATTGCATAAAACAAAACTTAATTATGTTTATGTAAATTTAACCAAACACAATTCATTAGGCATATTGATCATGTGTTAATCTGGGTTTAAATAATGGTGACTTATCGATAATATATTACATATAGAGAAATAGTGCCGCAAATTACTGATCGCACTGTAGATATACAATAGATATTGAGTTTGGTTGACATACAAACTGTTAGATACTATTGTATGGGCACTGGTATGAAGTGTCACAGCACCGCATATAATGTATTTTACATTATAATTGCGTTAATTGTAACTGTCGTACACCTTATCGATGCTGAAGGTAATTATGAATATTAAATTAATATTACTAACCAATTATTATACATTATTATACATGTATGTATTAATAGTTATACCATAGATAATGTTGTAACTAGCCTTTCCTGTTTAACCATTAACAAAATTAATTTCTATTTTAAATTATTCCAATTAATAAAATGACTAAAAAAATAATATAAAACTAGTTAAAACAATAAGATCTATCCCATAGAAATAACATTGCATTAATTATTAAATTCTTTAGTAATAGATACATTGCTACGGATCAAGGAGGTAGATTATAGACGGCAATTTTTCAATAAGAACCCTGGTGTTTATTGCGAAAAGGATGGCACATGGGGTGCATACATGAACAAAACACAGTGCACGGGATGCGGGGGCACATGGGATAATGGTCATGCACGTAGAAAACGCAGCCATGGCCATGATGAAATAGTCTGTTGTACAGGTATAGTAAATTTATATTACTAATAGTTTGTGTGGCTATAATTTACTAGCGTGGCCAGACGTCCTCCGTTATAAAGGAATATACTTTGTCTTTTATTAGGGTTTTCGAGATTACAATAATTGTTATACTCTTTATACATAATTAATTCTAGTTTTTTAAGTCTATAATCATGTTTAAGTAAAAATGTTTCAATAAAAGTAGAGTATTCATCATCTTTACCTTATATTTTAAACCACATCGGTTAAAATAAATTAATATTAAAATATTAATAAAATAAGTTTTGATTTTATCTAACTTAACGTCGTTTAAAACATTTATTTTACAAGCATGTATAATTATTTTTAAAAAAACACATTCTCAAAACTAATTTTATAATTGAAATAAATTTTACCCAGACGAAAAGGTAGCGCCCGACACGAATAATAACCGACTATCGATAGTAAATATGAAATGTCCAGTTGGATACTACGACAACCCTGGTGGTTCAGAGATGATGACCACGAGTCGGGGCGAGTTCATATTCTACAAGACATACGGCCCGGACGTGTGCCAGCTGTGGGTATATTTTAAAACGTTCGTGGTCGATCGGCCCACGAATGGCAAATGCAGACGGTGTAAATTGCTCGTGATGGGCGATAAAAATGTATATACGTCAATACCGGTCTATTGTGGCAGTATGGACGGCCAATCAAGTGAGTAGGGTCATTTATGTAGATGATACAGGCTAGGATATAACTAACTTGTATACTTGTATGAAAAAATGTTTCAACCATAATAGAAACATTGTTTTGGAGTGTTTTGTAAATATGATTTATGTGCAAAAATTATCTTTTTAGTTTTAATATGTTTTGTTAGTTTATCATGTTAATATAAAATAAATTATGTACTAAATGAATATTAACAATATTAATTATTATAATTTATTATTAGTTTACATTGATGTTGATCAGTACAAAAAAGGCACAATCAAATTTGTATTGGATTGTACATACTCGGATACGCCCAAACAATGGAACATCTTGATCGTTTCAATACCCTGTTGTTCACCATCATTAGGTAATAACAGATTATTCCAACCATAATTACCTTTGAGCTTATTACAATAAATGACCACGTTAGAAGCCCAAATCAGCCAGGCACAAACAAACAATCTAAATATAACATTAACATAACAGTCAAATAACTAATTTTTAGCAAAAATAGTTTTAACTAGCTATAAACAGTCATAAAAAATTTTAATAAATAAATCAGCTTAACACAATAAAATACCTTAATAAAAAAAACACAATACGCAGCGCCGACGGGTTGTTTAAAATATTCGTTCATGAAGTCGGGGCCCATATATAGCGCCGGAATGGCCGCCGGTGTCAAAGCCGAGACCTGCATAGAAGATATCAACTATAACATTTGCTTTCCACCTGGCTACTGTGGCATAACACTGGAAATAATGTCACCACCCGCATTCTACCTGGAAATACCCTCACCCTACTCGGACGAGCATGGTGAAGTAGCCGTGGTCGACGGCGACTGTACCGACTCGTATTTGCAGATATTTGGCCGTAGAATATGTGGCCGACGACTGGGCGATAGGACCGGTCAGACCGTCAGCAAACCGATCACGATCGAATGGCACGCGCCGGTTGTCCTGTCAGTGGTGGGTCACCATCTTAGATTTGCCCTCAAGTACAAACTGATAGAGTGTAGTAATACAAGTGAGTCACTAATTTGTTCTATCTTCTATTTTGATCATGCACATAAAATACACAAACACACATTATACATAGTAGCAAGTTTGTAATTGTAACATTAGATTAATTCAGGCTTAAGATTATTAGTTTTGTAAAACTTTACTGATTTAGTAAATGAATAATAAATAAGTTATCAGGGAAAACTAAAATACACAAATATGCTAGAAACTGTAATGTGGTAGGATTTATGTAAAAAACTATAAGACATTGTAAAAGAAATTAGTATATGGGGGCCAATGAACCATTCAATTTTTATTAAACACAATTAATTAATACATTTTAATTAATACTTGTTTAAATTAGTAAGCTTTTACAATAAAAATTTTGTTTAACATCACCCAATCCACAGCCACAACAACCAAGCCGTGCGTTCAACGGGAATGCAATCACGACTGCATCGAAAAGCACAAGACATGGGGAGTGTGTCAGTACGGGTCGTGTCAGTGCGGCCACCGGTGCGACGAATGCGACGACATTTGTCGCCAACAGTTCGCCACCAAAGAGTGCGACAAAACGTACGGTTACTGTACCGACAAAAGCGATCGCAAAACGTGCCGCTGTTTGCAGTGTCGCAAAGGTTGTGGCAATTGTTGTAAGCATTGCCAGAATTCGAGCACAACTATTACGACACCGATTATCACGAGCGAGACTACGCCCAACACTGGCCCCGTGTCGTCGACGCCCACACCGACTACACCGCCGTTTACGCAAACGTCCGCAAAGCCCGGTTCGGTCACCACTGCCGGTCCCACTACTCCTTCTGGAACCCCACCGACAGGAACCCTACCGACAGGAACTCCTCCAACAGGAACACCAACTGTGACTCCGACCGGTACTCCACCTACAGGTACACCGACTGGAACTCCCCCAACGGGAACACCAACTGAGACTCCGACCGGTACTCCACCTACAGGTACACCGACTGGAACTCCCCCAACGGGAACACCAACTGAGACACCAACTGGAACTCCACCGACTGGTACTCCACCGACAGGAACTCCACCCACGGGAACACCGACTGAGACACCGACTGGAACTCCTCCAACGGGAACACCAACTGAGACACCAACTGGAACTCCACCGACTGGTACTCCACCGACAGGAACTCCACCCACGGGAACACCGACTGAGACACCGACTGGAACTCCTCCAACGGGAACGCCAACTGAGACAATTAATACAGTTGTCTCAGATATGCCTAGCTCATTATATGTTGTAAAACTGTTTGCCCGGGCAAGCCGTGTACATGTCAAACGTGTACACGACCATGCCGTGTACGTGTCAATTCAGTCTATGCCGTCTAAAATTGAATTATCATCATTCACTAAATAAATATAAATTTACTTTTTTATACTCAACACATTCGCTTAATTAACAGTTTCTAAATTTTGTATTAATTTTAATTAATAAAAAATTACATATTAAACATTAGTTTAGATAAATATTATGATATTTTATCGGGAATCATCTTTAAACCACTTTAAACATAAGAATACTTTACATATTATATATTTATCAACTCAGTTTACTATTACAGTTTTTAAAGTTACGTATACTGTAATAAATTAAATTATTATCAACAACTATAGAATTCAGCTTTATTAGTCAAATTAATCCCATTATACAAATTTAGTACCATTTAGTGTATAATCAAATAGTTAAATGTGTAGTTAAAACTTTATCTAGCTATTAATCTAATTACTTAATTATTGTGTAACTATAATAAGATTAATGTGAGAAAAATAATATAAACAAAATGAAAACATTTTTAGATGCTCGGGGTTAAATTTATTAAAATAATTAAAATACATAAAACGTATTAATAAATATCACAATTATATCTATATAGCATATAATCAAAGCTTAATATATTAATTAATAACAATAAAAATAAAAAACAATTAAATAAAATAACAAATTATAAAAATTCAAAAGCAATCAAACAGGGCTACAAAAATCATATAAATTATTGTAACATGATCGTTTGAAATCCATTTTGTGGCCAGAAACTAGCCCAACCTAACCAACTAGTCAAACCGCCATCGGCTGCGACCTCTACACTCCGTTTCAACGGCACATGTTTAATGTGCTTATTATTGCAACACTTGCACACATCTCTATGGCACTGGCCATCGCACCCTGGATACTTATCACGGCACTTTTTATGGCACTCGTGCTGAATGCAATTCTTGCAGCCACACTGCCAGGGATTAGGCGTATGGTATATACGCTTGTGATCGTGGTAATCATGGTAATCAGACTTAGGGGCGCCGCACGTGGCATTACCGTACGCCTTAAAGTCGCGACAAACTGTGCAACAATCAACACGGTCCTTTTGACAGTCGAAACAGACCAGGCTAAATCCGTGATCGGGGTGTTTGTGCGGTTTGCTAGGATGGCCAACGCAGTGGGGTTCCGGTGTGTGACAGTGGTATTCGTTGCGCTTGTGATGGCACCGCTGTTTGTACTCAGGGCACAGGCGCGAGCATTCGCAACACCCGGTGCCGTTGCATCGGCCGTATCGGTGCCCCTTCGATATGCACTGCAGTTCGCAGAGCCAGTCGTGACAGTATTCGCACGGCTTGTCTGTTGGCGGACAGGGAGTTGTTGTTGTGGTAGTAGGCGTTGTTTCCCCGGGTGTGGTAGTATTGGGCGGTGCGGTAGTGACAGCGGGTGTTGATTTTGTTGCAGGTTGGTTTGATGTGAGAGTGAAGCTTGGGGTTGTATGCGATACTGTAACCGTTGGGGACACTGTTGTTGGTGGACCAGTTGGTGGAGTTCCCGTCGGTGTTCCTGTTGGAGGAGTTCCTGTCGGTGTCTCAGTCGGTGTACCTGTAGGTGGAGTACCGGTCGGAGTCTCAGTTGGTGTTCCCGTTGGAGGAGTTCGTGTTGGTGTCTCAGTCGGTGTACCCGTTGGTGGAGTTCCTGTTGGAGGTGTTCCAGTCGGTGGGGTTCCTGTTGGAGGAGTTCCAGTCGGTGGGGTTCCTGTTGGGGGTGTTCCTGTTGGAGGTGTTCCTGTTGGAGTCTCAGTTGGTGTTCCTGTTGGAGGAGTTCCTGTCGGTGTCACAGTCGGTGTACCCGTTGGTGGGGTTCCTGTTGGAGGTGTTCCTGTCGGTGTCTCAGTCGGTGTACCCGTTGGTGGAGTTCCTGTTGGAGGTGTTCCAGTCGGTGGGGTTCCTGTTGGAAGAGTTCCAGTCGGTGGGGTTCCTGTTGGGGGTGTTCCTGTTGGAGGTGTTCCTGTTGGAGGTGTTCCTGTTGGGGGTGTTCCTGTTGGAGGTGTTCCTGTTGGAGTCTCAGTTGGTGTTTCTGTTGGAGAAGTTCCTGTCGGTGTCTCAGTCGGTGTACCCGTTGGTGGGGTTCCTGTTGGAGGTGTTCCTGTTGGAGGTGTTCCTGTTGGAGGTGTTCCTGTTGGAGGAGTTCCTGTTGGTGTCTCAGTCGGTGTACCCGTTGGTGGAGTTCCTGTTGGAGGAGTTCCCGTCGGTGTTCCCGTTGGAGGAGTTCCTGTCGGTGTCTCAGTCGGTGTACCTGTAGGTGGAGTACCGGTCGGAGTCTCCGTTGGTGTTCCCGTTGGAGGAGTTCCTGTCGGTGTCTCTGTCGGTGTTCCCGTCGGTGGGGTTCCTGTTGGAGGAGTTCCCGTCGGTGTTCCCGTTGGAGGAGTTCCTGTCGGTGTCTCTGTCGGTGTTCCCGTCGGTGGAGTTCCTGTTGGAGGTGTTCCTGTTGGAAAAGTACATGGCGTAGTTTCAGTTGGTGTTCCTGTTGGAGGAGTTCCAGTCGGAGTCACAGTCGGTGTTCCCGTTGGTGGAGTTCCTGTTGGAGTCTCAGTCGGTGTTGCCGTCGGTGGAGTACCGGTCGGAGTCTCAGTTGGTGTTCCCGTTAGAGGAGTTCCAGTGGGGCTAATAGGAGTCGACTTCGTCGCCGGTTGATTGGATGTGAGAGTAAACCCTGTAGTGGTTGCGGGCGGTGTTGCTGTAGTCGGCCCAGTAGTTGGAGTCTCAGTTGGCGAACCTGTTGTGATGTGCATGGTTAATTATTGGACACATTTTATTATACGAGTCATTTTTAGCTATAATTTACTAACAAGTAAGTACATGTACTAATTTTTTGCAATTAATTCTAATGCTTATTGACATTCTACCGAGTGGCTAATTTCTATTTCAATTCAATTTAATAATCAAACATTAACCCTAACCGCATATATTGTTTGGATGCGATTTAATCAATATAAAAATAACTGCACAAAACATTTGCCGGATAGCTATTAGTGGGCCTCAAAATCCAAACAAACACTTCAAACATTTTTTCAACAAACTTTACATTTCAAAAATTATATGATTTTTGGTCGAATATTTTGCTGTAAATTTTTTACAATAATTCCTACTCTTAAACTGTAAAAAATTAATTTGAAATATCAATGATTTGATTAAAAAAATTTAACTTCTGATGTTTAAGTATATGACCTTAAATAATAAGACTAATTCCAGAATTCTAGCTATACGGAATCATATTGAATCAAAAACATTATCATTTAATTAATTAGTTTTAAATTTATTTTAATTAGTTAATAATTAATTAATAATTTAAAATTTTATTCATGATACTATAAGTTAACAACTCGTCAACAAATTCCATATCATCACCAATAAATTTAACATTGTTATGAGAATAACTTTGACATAGAATTACTATTACCCATGTTTAAGTATGACCATAGAAATAAAATGTTCTTATAACCTGATCGCATAGAAAGTGTTAAACTATAGCCATAGATATTAAAATTTGAGAAACTAGTTTAAACTTATCTGGTTGTAGAAATGTCATATTTGCGTGAAAATTTAGTTCAACATTTTAGAATTAAGCCTCAATGAAATAATCATCCCTACCTGTAGGCGGAGTTCCAGTCGGAGTCTCAGTTGGTGTTCCGGTTGGAGGAGTTCCTGTCGGTGTTCCTGTTGGAGGAGTTCCTGTCGGAGGAGTACCAGTTGGTGTTCCTGTTGGAGGAGTTTCTGTCGGAGGAGTACCAGTTGGTGTTCCTGTTGGAGGAGTTTCTGTCGGAATAGTACCAGTTGGTGTTCCTGTTGGAGGAGTTCCAGTTGGTGTTCCTGTCGGAGGAGTACCAGTTGGTGTTCCTGTTGGAGGAGTTCCTGTCGGTGGAGTTCCAGTCGGTGTCTCAGTTGGTATACCTGTCGGTGGAGTACCAGTCGGTGGAGTTCCAGTCGGAGTCTCAGTTGGTGTTCCCGTTGGTGGAGTTCCTGTCGGTGTACCCGTTGGAGGACTTCCAGTCGGTGTACCTGTAGGTGGAGTACCGGTCGGAGTCTCAGTTGGTGTTCCCGTTGGAGGAGTTCCTGTTGGCGGAGTTCCTGTCGGTGGAGTACCAGTTGGTGTTCCTGTCGGCGGAGTTCCAGTCGGTGTCTCAGTTGGTGTTCCCGTTGACGGAG
>CAJPIZ010002288.1:0-14021 GCA_905368565.1 Medioppia subpectinata
GAGAGAGAGAGAGAGAGAGAGAGAGAGAGAGAGTTGATATACTATTATATAATTAACAAATAAAATGATAGCTTCGTATCCTTGGAGTTATGAGAAGTTATATAACTCTCTGCCATATCTTAACGTAATTTAATAGTGTATCTGAATATCATATAAAAAGACTCGCAATTCATTTGGCGCTCTCTTATTGCCATATATCTAGTGTTTGTGTGACTTTAATCACGTTTACATTAATCGATCATTAAATCAAAGCGTATTCAATGCTTATTATGAAGTGTTTCATATGAGAACCTATTGTCTGCCATAACAACAACAAAAAGTGAATACGAGTTTCAATTGTTTGCAACAAAAATAAAAGTCATCAATAAATTTGTGATTATTATTAGCGATGAATTTACAGAAAAATAATTTTTTCTAATAAATAATTAATATTTCAATCAAACATTAATTTAAAACAAAAAATATATACAAAACGAGAACAAAGACAATGAATTTCTTGTTTAGCTTCGATGGTAACGATTCTCCTCTCAAGAAACAGATGGCACAGGCCTTCCGGGGCTGCCGTTGCGCCGCAATACTACTCATATTAACCCTACTATTCCTAATCGGCGGCACTTTATTCACAATTCTGCCCAACGATAGCCAACACACGACTCCCGGCGGGGCTCCCGATGGCCCGACACCAGCCCTCCAGACACTGGGACTCGTGTTTCTGATACTGGGCTGTATGTGTGCGGCCGCCGAAGTGGTTCTCGTCGTCATTACAATTGTGTTTCTCAAAAATGTCAGAATTTTTGCCACAAAAGACATACTTAACAGCGAAGTCGACGGACAACTCATGGGTCCGGCACTGGCTTTCAATAATAATAATAATAATAACAATATATCCAATGACTACAAGAAGATTGACTTTAATTTAATTCAGTATTCATGCGATGAAGAGATGAGACCAAAACACACCACACATTCGGTCGACGAATCGCCGCAACATTATATCCAACAAAATACTATATGTAATGATGTTTAACACACTTTTCATTTAATACACATGTGTTTCTTTGGTGTATGGATTGGTTTAATATTTTTTAAATGTTTGTTTTGTATTCTAACTTAATTACTATTTATTGTATATTATTTTTATTGCATTATTTTTAGATAAATATAAATATGTAAAATTAATAATGAATTCTTATTAATGTCTCAATAAAGCACAACATTGTGTTTAGTTTGTAATAATGGACACAATTATCTTAATTTTTAAAACATATTTTTTATTTTTTATTTTGTGCCAATTATTAATATAAAATCACAATTAAATATGCAATTTATTGCTTCCCATCATTACTCAGGCAACAAATTTGTAGACATTATATAATATAACGGCTTAAATGTTTGATTTTAAGATATATTATCACAAAGGCTTAGAGAAAATTTCCCTATTTTATAGTTATATTAATTTAACTATCAATTGATACGATAACGTTCAACAACATAAGTCTCAAAAGTGATTAACTTGTTTTATCACTTAATTAAATTAAAACTCATAGTTTAATAAAAGTTATTAAAATCCTATAATATTTTAATATCTAATTTAATAAAATCATAAAATTTTAAACAATTGACATTTTTGTCAATCTCAATTATTTTTTCAAATATCTCATACATCCCGAGGCCCGCGGGGTTTGCGAGTATAGGTGTTCGGCTGAAGGAGGCGTTTGTGGCGGTTATGCCATCGATCCTAAGGTCTGTTGTTCAGGACTGAAGTGCGTTAAAAACGACACCCGTATACCAGACCTGCCCGGGAAGTGCCTAACAAACACATAATCAAGAGATCCCATAAAGTTTGATAAATACAAATTTAATTAAACATATTATGAAATGTAATAATATCAATGTTCAGATTATATTTTTAATGTTGCATTAAAAATGTGTACAAATGCTATAAACATTAAACAATTGAGAGATTTGTAAGTTATTTACTAAATGTTTAATTCAAACGCTTAACAATTGTAATAATGTTTACAATAAATTCAAATCATTATTATTGTTATGGATTAAGAAGTCGTTATTATTAAGTGTTTGATATTAAGAAATGACACGACTTTGTGATTGGTTTAGAAGTTTATGTGCGGAGAACCCGAGGAATAATACCAATACTAGTAAAGAGGTAATCAATAACCTATGGGTTAATAATAGTTATTTAAAGATATAAATCTGTTAACTATAGACTCAAAAGTACGCCAAAGACTCATTTGATCGCTTCGGTGATGATTTGATCCGACTTTTGTTGTCTTATCATTCATACGATGAAAAGTTTGGCCCATTTGAGAGCAGATCCCGACACGAATGCGTGTCAAAGCAGTTCCAGCGATGTATTTACGACACCATTAATGAGATACATACCGGCGACGGATTGATTGCAAGAGTTAAAGCCAAAGAAGTGGATCTATCGGACGAAGACTTGTGTCTCAAATTTGTTGCATTTCATCAGAAAAAGTGTCCAAATATTGTTGAAATAACTCATGATCTCTGGGAAAAGGGTTCTTATTGCGGACCATTACTACAAGCCATGGATCAGTTGCGCAACGATTGGCCGCATCTAAAGTGTGTTGATTTCAATGATGGTTTTCTTATGGAGAATTTCTTTGATAATCAAATTTATGAGAGATTAAAAGTCTTTAGTTTAATGGTTAAAAAGATCACTATTATTACCAACGAACTGATCCCATATGAAGAAGACTTTCCCAATTTATGTTCTCTAAGCACTCCTTACTTGGATATGATGTTCACCGCAAATGACAATCACTTAATGGCATTCAATCATTTGAAAGACATTCGTTTTTATTGGGTTAACACTCAATACAATTGCCATAGATTTAAGGCATTTTTCGACTACTATTCCTCTCGACTTCAGATTCTCGAGTACTTTATGAATGATATTAATATATCGGAGGACTCGGAGACAAATGTGACCCAATTCTTAACACAATTGTCTAAATTGAAAGAATTAAAAGAATTGAAACTTGATTTAGTGGACGATTCAATTCTTCACTTTTCACTATACGATAATCTGAAGACAATTGGCTTAAAATGTTTGAAACTTAAAAGACTTTCATTGAATGTTCAATTAAATAACACTGGATTGAATGTAGAGATTATGAATTGCATTCAATTTATACCACATTTAAAACGATTACATTTAATGTTGAGATCTCGAGAATACCCTAAAACCGATTGGACCAAATTAGAGCCATTGGATCGTTGGCCACATTTGACACACTTATCCATCAATTTGTGGGAATATACACCACAATTGCTGAAAGACATTGTGTCCACACAATCAACACTACAGACATTTAATTGTTATATTAAGGATAATATGAACACAAAATGGTTGGGTTGTGTCTCAAGACTATCAAAACTACAATTGCTGTCAATTAAGTCAAAAGACGGCACAGACTTTCGAAAATCAGATATAAAGACAATTTTGAAGAAATGCACAAAATTGAGATCAATTGAAATCAACAACAGATTTGATGCCAACATTTTGAATAAAACCAATGAAAGTAAAAAAGTCTCAAAAAGTGTTAAGAAGTCTCATTCAAAGTGTGTTATTCTTTAAGAATATTTCTTTCAATTTTATCAATTTTTTTGTTTGAATTTTCATTATCTATTAAATTATATGTTGTGTTTGTTAGCAAAGTTTTCATATTTTTAAAATAAATTTATTCATTTATACATCAAATAAATTGCATATAATTTTTTTAAATTAAGAAATATTTTGAAGCCATTTGTGTTTGAGAACAGTATGGATGTTAGGCCTGGCATTCGGGGCACTACTAGTCATCGACTCCAACAACTCCTTCAATGACTGGCTTTCAATGTCTTCAATAAATTTGTAAAAAATATTAGCGAAAATAGCGAGAGGTTTGTTGTTTAACACAAATTTGCTTAAATCTCCTCTCAATAACACCAATAAAATTATTCCCAAACTATAGATATCTTTAGCCATTGGTTTAGTAGAGAATGACTCCAACGAAGACATCAAACAAATTGGATCCGTTTTGGAGTAAACTTTGGCTGAATTTGGGAATAAAGAGGCGATTCCAGAGTCGGCCAGTCTTACCACATATGATGTCTTTGTATTTATTGTCTATTAATGAAAACAATTGTTATTTTAAGACATCATTGAATTTGCAATTAAGTGTCAAAACCTGATGTCCAGTATAGAGGAGTATATTTTCGGGTTTAATGTTTTTGTGAGCGATTTTGTAGACATTGTGCAGACAGTGGACGGCTTCGCATATATCGGTAAACCAAAGCCGAGTCCAGTCCTCATCCAAACCGTCCGGTTTTTGTTGCGAAATAAAGTCACTTAAATTCATGTCTGCCATCACTGACACAATTATCAGTTTCTTTATCTCATTATCTTTGGCCGATATCTTCAATAACTTCTCGATTTTTGGTATTTTGTTGTTTTGAATCTTCTCTAAAGTGACCACAGATTTGTTGAACACATCCGACAAACTCTTGTAATCAATTTCATTGATTTGCATCAAAATCTTGTGATACATTTGGACGTCAATCACTTTAATAGCCATCGCCTGGAGTTTGTTTGTGGTCTCAGACTTGCGGTAACCCTTATATACGGTCCCATAATATCCGCCGCCAATACTATCTCCGGACAAATGGATGCCATTCTTCTGCAACTCTTTTCGCTCACTTTTATTGATGAAAACTCGAAGACTGATTGTTTGCTTTGATGTCTTGTAATAAAGCATTGATGTTATCATAAATACCATCCAAAGGAAGGCATTGATAATCAATCCAAATGCTGTCACGTATACGAAACTAATGCCAAACCTCTTCAGTAATGGCAGAATTGAGGCCATTATTCTTGAAAAAGACATTTTTCTCATTCACTTTTAGTTATGCGGTTATGAATAGTTTTAAAACCACTTTTGTATTTTTATATCGAGTTTAAATTTAAATTATGTAACAATTAAATGACTTAAATTCATTGCGTGATTAACAATTAAAGGGTTATACATGACTTGAAAGTTGTCTAATATTTTAAAACTAATGTATATTTTGTTTTTTAATTAAGTAAAAAGTTTCAATAAAAAAGTCAATGAATTCTGTCATTAAAATAAACTAATATATTGTGAACAAAATGAGACATTTTAACAAAACAATTATTTATTTTAAAAGATAAATCTAAAATACAGTTAATTATTATAAATAGATGATAAAAACATTAAGTTAAAACACTTGCGATGAGTAATGGGTGGCATTTAATTGAGTTGTCGCTGTTGTTGAACGCGTTTAATCCAATCGGAGTTGGGATCGCCGGCCTCGGGATCGGCGGTCGGTTGGGAAGCGTAGCCCTCGTTGGCGAAGGGGTTGTATTGCGGTTCGTTTACGGGTGGCATTTGGCGGACACTACCCGTGCTTTTGGTCTCATATCTTTCAAATTTGACAATTTTAGTCATTCCGATGGCGAGTGTCAGCAAAGATATGCCGAGGAATATAGAGCCCAACACTACAAAACTGAAGACATTCATGAATGCCATTATAGAGCAGATGAGCCAAATAAGTCCGGCCGACACTATGTGCCAACCCCTCAACGATGGCATTGCCATTTCGGCACTGATAGACACAGGTGGGCAGTGATGGCCACTCGTATGGCACAGACAATGCAAGCAATGTTATAAATTAGATGTAATCACTGAAGTTGTGGTGAAATGAGACGATTTGTGTTATTATTAAAATGATGACGCCTTCAGTCATGGATTCACTAGTGATGTGTATGAATGCAGATAACAAACAATTGCCTAAAGAATAGAAATATTTTTTACATAAAGTTAATATTGAGAACCATATCGAGTGGTTGTAATTGTTATTGTATTTACTTTACATTTATATGAGTTAGAAGTATATAATTTTGTTTATTATTACTTTTACTCACAAATTAATAATGTTTTAAATACAAAAATAAAATTATAAATAAAATCGTAGCTATAATGGCATTACATTTAATCTTATTTTAATTATCATTAGTTGCCATTGGTTTCTATCAATAAATGCGAACAGTTGTTGTGGTGATTATGGTAGTGGAGGGGCAAAGTTTAAGCAAGTTGTTTAAGTTTTGCACTAACAGGTAAATTAGAATGTTAATTGTAGATTCACCAATGATTTAATTTAATAATAAATAAAATTAAAATATATATTAAGCTTAAAATGAGTTTTGATGTCAACTGATAAAAAGTTATGGTAACTTTTCATAAAGTTAAAATCACTGTTATTATTATTTGCTTGGTTATAATATCACAATAAATCCAATATTATTTATTTTACATTAAACAAATGCAATTCTATGACTAAACACCTCATGATAAATGATATAAATATTAATTACATTATTCATAGGCAGACAATAAAACAATGAATTTCTTATATTTTGTATATTTTATTTGAACAAAATTATCACTAATTTAACAAATATAGAATAGTAACTAATTTTATCTGAAATCAATCTTGATAAATTGTTTTATTAACTTTGTATTTGATTTAGTATGATTAATAGATTTAATAATAGTGACTTTTTATTTACTACACCATTATTAACTGTATAATACTAAATTTTATAATTACAATATAACAATGCAATTAAGTTATATACTGTATGTGATTGAAGTGATAATTCTCAAAATGGACAAAATGATCAAGATAGTAATTAAATTAATAAAATAAATTCATTTACCATCATTTAATTAATAACTATTAGTTAACAAAATATTTCAGTATTTACACACAAATAAAATTATTAGTCTAAAAATGAACCAAATTATAAATTAGTATTTTAATAGAAAATGTTAAAACATTCTATAAAATGAAGACACCTTATCATTCATTCGACCAATTGATGTCTCAAAATAAAGTAGAAAACAAAATATATATCAAAATAATTTGTTTATTTAAAAAACAACATAAAACTTATGGAAAACACACTCAATATAATTAAGTGAAAGACAATATTTGAACAAATGATTTAACATTAAAAAAACAAATCACTAGTTTATGTATCAATATATATATATATAAAGTTGACAATCATTTAAGGGACGGTAACAGTGGACACGTGTTGTTGCTGTACGGTTGTGGTGGTGCGTGAGGTCTGGTGCGGATAAGTGGGTATCCTCTCAAAGTACCACCACTTATATCCGGCCGCAGCGCCCACTATGAGGGACAGCAACAGGAATATAACGCCCGCCGCTATTGAGCCGATGAAACACAAACAGGCGATTATGAAGATGATGAAAGCGCCGACACCGAGATGCCAGGCCCTGATCTGCTCGTACCACATGTTTCTCACCCAATCCATCGATACCACTGACCGACACTTTCTCTTATATACCGCTGATAAGCAATCACTTTGTTTGCAATCACAACAACCAATAATACGCCCGAATTATTCACTCAATTAACACTGTTTTTTGTATAACTGATATATTCTTGCATTCAATTGTGATTTTGTGGTTGAAATTATTGTTTGATTTGTGAATACCTTTTCACTTCTGATGTCTTGGAAACAATAGCGACCAACGATTAGATTATATTCAATAAAAGTATTATTTATTATTTCAATTTTTCACATTTGAAATAAATATGTATTTAATTCAATGTTTTATATCAATGACTTATATAAAAGGCATGTATTTCTCTTCGATCATTGCAATTGTGAACCCAATTGTAAATCAATGACATTATTATTAACTAATAGTTCATTAATTGGTTAGGAATTTGATGTGCAAATTGTCACATAAATTAACTCATTTTATTAAACAAAAGATTTTATATAACTTATGATAACTGGTATAAAACCTATGATTGATAACATGTTGAAAAGTCAGTTATTTTGTTATATTAGTTAAATATAAATCTCTCATTCAATGAGTTTTATTATTTCTTACTTTGAGTGAAACGAAAGAATAGTCACAAAGAAATTATAAATAAGAATTGCATTGCATTTAACTTAAATGCAGTCAATGTCTGAATTTAATTAATAACTCATACAATTGAAGGACATTTCTATGTTTTACTGGTTATATCGGAGTTACAATCGGTTATATAATAGTATATTGTTAATAAATATACAGTATATTACTATCTGTTATAATTTAATATAATTAAATCAATCATACCTTTGTATTAAATCATATACAGTGGGTAGTTTGCGATGGGTAATTTTATCCAAGTAAGTATTTATGGGTAAAATCCACAATGTTATGAATTATATTACAATTATAATTACAATTATTTTTATAAATTATAAATAGACCATTTTGTTTAGCATGTTTTAAACATCAAAAAACATATTTGCATTCATTATTAACGCAATTATTGACTATAATTTGAAATCAAAGTAATGAAAAGAATTACAATCACTCATTAAATGCTACACTAATAGTGACTCTCAATAACAAACACATTTTTATGGCGTAAACAAGAGTTTTATTTTTACTAATAATTTATACATTAATGAAAGTCATCATGGTGGTTTATATAAATAAAAGACACAGAATTCATTACATTAAATGGTTATAATTAATACAAAAAACAAGACAAATGAAAATCTATTTAAACAGCATTTTTGGTGCCGTATATATGACTACAGAATATAAATTTGCTGTCATTATATACGGGAATACTATTTATTAGTTCACATTAGTATCAATTAATGAATAGTTTTATAAAATACTTTAACAAACAATATAAGTGGTAGAATTACAACATGGTGATTTGATATAATGATCATTCATATTTGCAGTATTTCCAAAGGCCTCCAAATATAAGTGCCAAACAGATGAGGAGGAATATAACTGCCAACCAAATGGGTCCCAAACAAAACAATATGATCGATATTAACAGCAATATAATACCGGCCACTCCTAAGTGCCATCCCCTCACGCTTTCCAACATTTTATTGTTTAATCGTAATTGAAATTTATGACCAATTTGTTGCAATTATTGTTTCATTAAGTGATATATGTTTTAATGAAAAAAATGTCGACAGAATTGCATAAAAATAAAGTGTTGAATGCAATGAACTCTATGGCAACACTATATTTAATGCTTCATTACCTGTAGTGCCATATTTGCCAACACTTGATAACAATTATCACAATTTGTCTACATTTTAATAGACTTATTATTTATTTAAGTTTATTTGCATTTTTAATAAAAATTTTTAAATTAATTTAATAATAATAAATATTACATAAAAATTGAGAGATAGGATGCGAGAAATCCGCATAAATATAATTACAATATAATAGATCAAAACATGTATTAATTAATAACATTTACTCTAAAATAGGAAGTATTCTGTAGAAAATGAAATAAATTTTAGGACAATTAATGATAAGATTATTGACAGATATTTCACTGATATTTGTCTCTTCAGTGTTGAGCGGATGAGTGTTGAGAAGACAAATGTAACGCATTTGTCTCAATCCGGACAATGATATCAACGACTCGTCGGTAATCTTCACGTACTGTACGTTTAAGTGCTGGAGATTCGGCAAATTGTGGCCAATATTGGCAAAGAATTTGTCCGTTAAAAAGTGTTGAGAAGAGAAATAATTGATATATAACTCCAAATGAGTTAATCGTTTCAATGGCGCCAATAAATCACTGGTCAGCGGCTCTCCCGACCCACTCATTGCCGACACTTTGAGTCGAGTTAATGCCATAAAGTGTTTACTAATCGTACGAAACAATTGTGGACTCCATTCCATGACTTTGATGTTAAGACTCTTCAGGTGTCGACTATTGATACCAATTTGAGTCAATAATGAGATGACATCTTTAGACTCAAGCCATTGGATGTCGAGTGTAGAGCAAACTAATGCCCGCATTCGCGGCACACTATTGGCCAGATTTTTGACCACTCGGTTCAGACCCTGTTCTTCGTCATACAAATAGACTTCCAATAAAAATGTCTTCATTTGATGGCCGTATTTGTCCGCAAACACATCCCATGCTTTCAAATCTTGGGCCGACTTTTCCAGACTTAAGCCAATACTATTGAGTCGTTTAAACGGCACTCGGCTTTCGGTCAACGATTGTAGTGTTAGGTATGGTATGGATTGGGAATAGCCTTCAAATGACCGCAAATTGACACACATTTCCAGCCATTTCTCGATTGACTTCTTGTCCACACTTTTATTGAATCCCATATTAATTGATTTCAATTGTGGACCAAATTTGATGAAAAACTTATCAATCGTTTCGACACTAATATACTCGCAGTTGATATCAATGTCCGTTAATTGAGAGCAATATTTGATCAGTAAATCAATGGCTGTGTCTTCGAAAGGATCGGCGACTTTGAGGCAAACAATTGAAATATTTGTGCATTTCTTGACAATTGTCTCAAATATACTCCAATTGTATTCATTTCTCTTGAATTTGTGACCAAATGTGGTCTCAATTTGTCTTTTCAATGACACGAGTGTTGATTGAAAAGCATTCAAACGTTTCTTTGGGATCAATCTTTGGACACAATTGCCATCAATTGATAACTCTGTTTGACTCCTGAAGACAACTCTTCGCCACTGTTTTGAAATGCATTCAAATCTGAATTTGTCTTCGAGTGAGAGATAAGACAACAACTCTTCGCACAAAACATCACTGAATCGATCCAAAGAGTCTTTTGCATACATTTCACACACTTTTACCACAAAATCAATTTATAACTCAATTAAAAGTCAATTCTTGTGATAGAAATCAACGCAAAAAATATTCCATTTATTTAAAAACAACTTATTTTTGAATTCATTTACAGTTTTCATGAAATCTCGTGAATTGTATTGAACTCAATGACAATTTTTAATTATAAAATACAGTTATTTTTATTTACTTAATATAATATGTATTATACTTTATCATTGCATTTATATTTAAATTTTATAATAGCATTTTAAAACTCATTTGTTAAGCTAACCTGATTTATGATTGATTTATAATAATAACATACATTAAACAATTATGTAAAATAGGACTCAAACTCGTAATCACTTGAAATAAATCAAAGCATATTTGTTGTCATTATAAGAGATAACTTAATTCAGTCATTGATTTGTCAAATTATAGTCTAATTGAGCGATAAATCAGTCTTTCTGAAAGACAAAGCAGCAAAAAGTCAGAAATTAATACAAAACTAATTGTTATAACAAATCAATTGGTGAAGAGATGACTGACAGCACTGTTTAGCAGATGTTTCGCTCATATCTATCGGGAAAGAGAATTGAGTTTTAAAGAGAAAAATACAAAATGAGAGATATTTTTCATTTTAATTTCTCTAATTAGCGAAACGACCGAAACATGCTTTCGGCGCTTAAATACTGACTTAAATTATAATTAATTCAAATAATCAATAATACGCTCAAACCTCAGCACTCGAGCACTCGTATGCATGCATTCAATACATTTAGTAGGTATTGAACTGAGGGCTCAATTAACTAATAAATCATTTGTTTAGATAATAGTTATAATACTTATAATAGCTTATCATTTATTAATATAGCCTTTTAACGGATTTGCGCCGAAAGTTCAGCCGTTATCACAAAATTCAAAGGCAATAGAAATGTAAATATATTTTACCCACACTTTTGTGATAATTAAAATTAATTGTCATTATATTTAGCGATACCTTTTTTATATACTTTTTTCTGGTAATCAGTTTTTAAAATGCAATTTAAAATTTGATAACAAAATTAATGTTATTTGAGTTATTTTTTCATATTATTAGACAAACTAATCGGTAAATCAATTGAAATTGAATTTACGATAAATATAATAAGCAATGAATTTATGGCGAGATTTAGATTTGAGATAAAACGACACTTTGAACCGATTTTGGGAGAGAATTATATATAGAGTTATATTTATAATCAAATTTAGAGTTAATTTGAGAGAAAAGTTGTATAATTAGGAGAAGAAGAAGAAACAAATAACAATATATCAATGAAATTTAAAGCGAGCTAATAATTGTAAATTTAAATCCTACAACAATTATAATTTAATCAACAAAATAATAGTTAAAAAATGATTTTAATGATTGAGTTTTAATGTCTTCAATAAATTTGTAAAAATATTAGCGAAAATAGCGAGAGGTTTGTTGTTTAACACAAATTTGCTTAAATCTCCTCTCAATAAATAAATGGAGTAAAAAACCGTCCAATTTATGGTTCAAAATAAAGTCATTTAAATTCATGTCTGCCATCACTGACACTATTATCAGTTTCTTTATCTCATTATCTTTGGCCGATATCTTCAATAACTTCTCGATTTCGGCATTTTGTTGTTTTGAATCTTCTCTAAAGTGACCACAGATTTGTGGAACACATCCGACAAACTCTTGTAATCAATTTCATTGATTTGCATCAAAATCTTGTGATACTTTTGGACGTCAATTACTTTAATAGCCATCGCCTGGAGTTTGTTTGTGGTCTCAGACTTGCGGTAACCCTTATAAACGGTCCCATAATATCCGCCGCCAATACTATCTCCGGACAAATGGATGCCATTCTTCTGCAACTCTTTTCGCTCACTTTTATTGATGAAAACTCGAAGACTGATTGTTTGCTTTGATGTCTTGTAATAAAGCATTGATGTTATCATAAATAGCATCCAAAGGAAGGCATTGATTATCAATCCAAATGGTGTCACGTATACAAAACTAATGCCAAACCTCTTCAATAATGGCAGAATTGAGGCCATTATTCTTGAAAAAGACATTTTTCTAAATAACTAATAATTATGTGATTATTAATAGATTTCAAAAAATACTGTATTTCTTATAATAAGTTAAATTTCAAATTCTTCAACAATACATTACAGTGAAGTGCTATTATAGGGAAAACTTAACGATATATTTAATGTTTCAAATTTTACCAACTTTATCTTTAATTATCTTAAAATTTTAATCAAATAACAGAAATAATTGAAATATAAAGACAAACATAAAAATAAATAGCAATTTGTGTTTAAGAGTCACAAAAGGAGTTAAAATTATATTGAATTTAAAATCAGACTAAAAGTCATTTCACAGATTAAATGTTATTATTGTTGAATTAAAAAAATATATAATTCATAAATATGTATATATTGCCTATTATTACACGTTATTATTAAATTTAAATTATTTTATACAATTAAACAAAATTATAATTATCTGATAATTATTTAGCCAATAGTCAGTCATTATGTGCTGTCTCTCTAAGCTGTGGTCGTGTTTTGGGTACTGTTTTTGTTGTTGTGTTAATAAATCGGAAGAGTCGGGTAAGACATTGAAATTCGGGGCCTCTTCTGGTGTCTCATCTCAAGCCTCAAAATCTAAATCTAAAATCAATGACAAATCGTAAGTCATTTTCAGTCATAATTTTATCATTAGTTTTGCATTCAATTGTGATGTAATGTGTAATTCAATGTTAAATCTATAAACTAAAGCTAAGTTTTTAAAAATCTATTTTAAGTTAAATGCAATGCAATTCTTAGTTATCATAATTTCTTTGTGACAATTCTTTCACGAATAGAAGCGATACCTGTCTTACAGTGTTATAAGTCATGCATTCATATACTTGAGTGAAAATGAGCTTTTAGTTAATGAATAGCCGTTTTAAGGCTTTTAACACAATAGCAATTGCATTTGAATTGTGCCTAAATTGCAATTGTAATGTACAGTACATACAGACAGACATACAGTATAACAACTATAGTATATATACAGTGCAACAGACAAACGATTGCATAATTTGTGTTGTATTTAACGGCCAAAACTCATGCAATGTCTTAATGCCATGATTTGCTTTACAATCATTAACTTTACGCTAATTCTCAATATATTCTCACATTTATTGTCTTGTAATTCATTTCTAATGACTGACTATTGGCTAAATAATTATCAGATAATTATAATTTTGTTTAATTGTATAAAATAATTTAAATTTAATAAT
>CAJPIZ010002289.1:0-14019 GCA_905368565.1 Medioppia subpectinata
CACAGTATTTACGGTACGAAAGACTTTGGCGTTTGTTTTAAGTACTTCTCAAACGACGGAAACACTAATCACTTCTCTCTCATTGACGACCATTTCGTTGAGTTTCGCATATCTTATGAAAAACAACAACAATTTCTTTTAACTGACACTCATTTTGATATTAATTTTACTAATAAGTACTTTTTAAATAGTCATTACCTAATTAGAGCTAAATCATTTTATGAACATTTGGTATTATATGTATTCGTGGATCAAATGTCTACTAAATTGCTGGCAACGAAAGGGACGGCACTTAAGATACCGAGTGTTGGCATTAATGCGAGGATTAATCTATATAAGACATATGTAAATTTGTTATCACAACCTTACATGCATAACTGTCAACATAATTCAGGTGATTTTACAATTACAATTTAGCTTCTAAATTTATAATTTTATTAATTTTAGCTGCACTAGATGGCACTTAGGTCACTTAGATATTATTTGACCATATAATTTATTTTATTAATAAGTCATGTGCTAAAGTATTGGTGTTCAATCTTTTTTAGCATATCACAGATACAGATTCACAGTATGCCATAAAAAGGTGGCGCAACGGGCAGTAACAAAGTTGAGGTTTGTTAGTACAGGGATTACCAGGCATAAAGGAAATACCTAGGCGCTGACATTTTCATAACATGTGTGTGTTGCTGAGCAACGCAATACAAATTTTGTTGTTTTCAACGGTTTTCCACAAAATTTGTATTGCGTTGCTCAGCAACACACACATGTTATGATAATGTCAGCGCCCAGGTATGTCCTTTATGCCTGGTGATCCCTGTATTAAACAAGAAACACCGCGTGAGGGTCAACTTAATAGTTTCTCACCCATTTTTATAGTGGTTGGCTTTCAGTCTATCCACAAACGTTATTTAAAACAAAATTTAATTATTAAATACACATTTTAATGAGATTTGTGATATTGTTTGCGATTATTGTTGAGTTATTTTGCACTCAAAGTTGGGATCAAATCGATGGCCAAGAGTTAGACACAAATAGTGGGCAAACAATGGATTTGTAAACAATTATCGTCTGTTCAATACATATACTATTCATATAAACCGTTACAAAATTTGCATTTTATAAATTTTATACCGTCTGTGTATAATATGTTCATTCATTCAAATGATTAATAATTTTTAATCCTAACTTTAAAACATAATTTTAATGTTATGACAATTGGCTTTTCTACTTCAAGTTCCCAAAAGGTACTACTTTGAACAAGAGTATGCTAAAGTTATTTCTATTACTACTCCACTGTCTAAATTAATAAGATTTTTTAAAACATGATGTAATTTCATTGTTTCAAATCACAATTTCATGTATGAAAAATATGGTTCATTCGTCTACATCTCCCGTAGCTCTTTCCGGGTCTATTACACTTGTTTGAAAAACATTGTATACTAAAAGAATTAATTTATTTTACAATATTCAAAACAGGTTCGTATTCCAATTGTTACTGGGAATGTATGTACAGAGTGTACAACAAATTACACAAATGTATACCAAATCCATATTTGAATCGAAATTTTATTCTCCAGAATGCGAAACAAACAGTGTATGAATTCTGTAATAATTCTGTGGTTTTCAACGAATCATTCATTAATAACAAGTATTGTAGTAATCGTTGTGTTAAGAATTGCCACCAGATTTACCACACCTTAGAGTTGGATAAAACAGAGTTTATGGGACTCACGGATAGTGTACTCAGAATTCAATACAAACCGTATCAAGAATTTCATTATACAAGTCATAAGAAATATCCATTTGTTAACTACATGTCAGACAAAATTCAATACAAACCGTATCAAGAATTTTATTATACAAGTCATAAGAAATATCCATTTGTTAACTACATGTCAGACATCGGGGGTTTGTTTGGGCTGTGGTTTGGGGTGGCGTTCATAGACACCAGTGCGTTGATTGCATTACTATTCTCTCGCATTAAACGTATATTTGCGACAATCATTAGCGAAAAATTTAAAATTATTTTCCAATTATTATACAATCGTATTAAGCGATTGCTATCACATCTGGTATCGTATAATTGGCGTAGAATTGTGTCAATCATAACAATACCTATAATTATATATCAAATCTATTTATTAACTTTTGATTACTTCTCATTTCCCACACAAACGACACTTGAAATGATTGAATTGACCAACATTTTGACAAATAAAATACCATTTAAATACTTACCATCGGTTACATTATGTTATGAACATATAATTAAAGATATTATGTTTGATAAAAATGTACGTAATTTTATAGAAGGCATAATATATACATTAAGTTTGTATACAGAATATGGATATAACACAACTTTATATCCTAATATGTTAGCTTTGTATTATTTTTATGGATTTAAACAATCAAATGTTAAATTAAATTCGCTGCCAATTGACTGGTTTAAATATTTCAACGTATCCGACATTAATTCCTATAATCAAATTGATAAAAACCGTAATAACAAATATGGTTTATTCAACGCAACAATAATAGACATGAAACATTTTAATGAATATATTAATTTTAAAGTTCAATCTTCGCAAAGATTACGTCCACAAGTGGTGACACTCTCGCCGTTCGGTCGGTGCCAGACATACCTCACAGACATACCAATGGCGAGCAATATATCGACACAACCAGTGCTTAACACAGGAATCTATGACTCGTATATTATTCAATTTGAAGAGAATCGAGGAATTGATGTTAAGTTTAATCGGATTAATGTATTAAAAAAGTATTTTATTATTCATTCGTCGAAAGAATTGCCAAAACTAACGGATCATTCGTTTGAATACAAAGATTTTCTTGTAATTCAAAGCCAAGTAAATAAGCTTTCAGTAAAATTAAGACCATATGAGTTGATACGACTGCCGGCGCCGTACGATAGCGGACGAGACGGTGGATGTCATAAGAGATCTGCCGGAGACACGCAATACTATTGTCTGCAGCGATGCTATCGTAAGCGATACGACAGTCAATACCCAAACACAACACATTGTTATATTAAAAACAGTTTGCAAACAATTGTGTTAATGATTAACAAGAATATTGCGAACAATTTTCAAAACGTTTGTTTTACACGTTCTGATCGTTCGGATGGTATATATAATTACTGTCAACACAAATGTCCGGCCGATTGTCGAGAAACTATATATCAGACAATTAGAACAGAAGTATTTAACTTTAACCTTGATAATACAAAGGAATTTACATCGTTCAAATTTGCCGATAGTTATTTTATACAAATAAAATACGTACACAAAATCACATTTATCGATCTAGTAATTAATATAATTAATGTCATAAGTTTATGGCAAGGATTCACAGTTGTTGTCATTTTAAATAATTTAATCGTATATTTAATTCACAAATTGCGTGCATTTTCTATCGTACAGTTTGTTCGCCAACAGCTATGCTATCGATTTAGTCAGACATCGCTTTTCATACCACTATATATTCGGGTAATCTTTTAACGCAAATACATATTAATGTAAAATTAGTAATTTTTTCTAATATATTGCTTAAGTACACACTTCTATGCCTAATGGCGGCAATACTTGGCTATCAGTTATACGACGTGTCGGTCGACTATTTTGCGTTCAAAACTGTTTCCGTATTTGACGTAATGGACAACTCAATGAACCCGCACTTACCGCACATAACACTCATCTATCAGTCAATATTTAATATATCTAAAAGTCGTCAGTGTTTGCGAACAAAACTGGATCAGTATTGTAAGGATCCATACTTTAAAGACAGGACACTATTTAACTATACTAATATCGACGCGAGCGGTCGGACACGTATAGCGGTGTGCGACGAGTGGCCGGGCGTTGACATACGGTCACTGAAACGACTCATGTCACACGGAATAACATTTAAAGGGTTTGCCTTAACAATAGTTAGCGTAATATTAAACCGGACTTCAAGTGCGAGCGCATTAAACGGAAACAACGTGGGCAACGGTTTGCGACAGTTTGCGGTCATTCGTTACTGGAGTGAAGCACTTGGGGAGTATCCGATGTATGTATTACTTCACTACAAATCGGTGACAGATATCGGGCGCCTGTTTAGCGACGAAACAGAACTGTCGGCCGTTAACCATACGTTTGCAGTCACGAAGACTATGCGTCGACTGTTGCCCTCTCCGTACGGCCGGTGCAGTGATTACGGCTCAGACCCGTCGACCGGTGCCGAGGGGTCGGGCAGTGGACAACCATTTCGTGCGATTTCTCACTTCCATTGTATGAGAAGGTGTCGATTGAGTTATGCTATGAAACCTCCCACTAAATGGTGTGGTTTATATAGTATTGATAACTTTTTACACGAATTAGATTTTGACACATGCACAATTACTAACAAATCTATTTATAAACAATACTTTGATTATCTATCTATACTTACTAGAAGAAATGTTCCAAAAATAAATATGGTTAGTATGATAAATATGATGTAGGTGTAGTATTTATTAATTGTTTGCTGTTTAGCCCGAAGTGTCGGTACAGTGTCTCAAGTATTGTCCGCCCGATTGTGTGGCAATGGATTATCGCTCGCGTGTTGTCAACGATAATAAGGATTACATACAGAAAGTGTGGTTCAATGACGACCGACCGGACGACTGGTATTCAGAGGACCGACTCGTTTGGGACTCAACTCAACCCATGTATGTCTATAAAGATGAGCCCATTATGTCATTCCCGGCGTACATGTCATACATCGGCGGACTCTTTGGCCTCTGGTTTGGCACTAATGGCCAGCAATTGATTGTCGCCGTAATTGACAGCCGATTATGGCTTTGGTTGAGGCAATTAGTTGTTCACCGCTTTTCACGTCATAACAGAATTCAAACCATTAATACTATTTCAATGCAATTAAATCATTAAATTATTTGCTGCTTAAATAATTAGTAAAACAAAACTGCAATAAATACACGTGGATAGATTATCACAAATTTAGTAAAAATAATTTTATTACTAAATAGTAATTTAATAATTAAAATAATTTCATAAATTCACGAGACTTTTAAACTTAAAATTGCTTTTTAAACTGTAAAAACTGTAATTCTTTTTCAAACTGTAATTTTTAAATTAGTTATCATTCCATAACTGAAATCCTATTGTAATTTAGAGTCTATTTATTGATTACTTTTTTAATTATTTATAAATTATTAATTTTACTGAAAACTGTCGACAAGTGTTGTCACAACTGAGACAATGGTTTACACCCTTATAGCTATCGCAACAGTAATGACAGTCGTGTGGACTCCGGGCCTAAGAGCAAACCCAGTGTTCATCGCACCGGCAAAAGCTCCGTACGAGTTGACAGCACTGGCACTGACGGCACCGGAAGGCCTGACAAACACCCGTTTCATAGACATACTGTACGAAGACATAGTCAAGGGCTACAACTGTTCACCGAAAGTGTTGGACACTGTCTTACGGCACACGTATTCCCTGTGCGCTAACCAGCGCTGGTATTATAATGACATTAAGTATACCAAACAGTGGAACCGTTGGTGTTGTTATCGCTGGGATTTGATTAACGTTTACGACAAACTGGTAAACCATACTCTGGTCACTGCCCTATCTGTGTGATGGGGCGGCACCGGGTGTTTGGCTATTAATTGCTTATGTTATCTATTTTTTGTGTTATCACTTACCGGTGCTCTCTATAGATGAACACAACGTGCGATAAAAACCCGGTCAATGACTATGAGTTTGAGGCCAATGATGTGTATGATATGAGGGACAGGTGTCCGGTCGGTCGGGAAGTGGCGTTTGTGGTGAGCGAACAGTATTGCCGTCGATTACAACCTCAACGCCCGCTCGACAACAAGTGCCGGCGTTTGTATAGTAAGATCGGCGCATACGATGGCCCCTATTCTCACTATTCTGCCTATTCTGGTGCCCATCGCTCACGGGTTACCACTGTTTACTGGATACTACTTGTGCTCGTACTGGCGGTTGTGTCAGTTAATTTGCTTTTTTAACTTTAAATATAAAGTGGACATAATTTTTCATATCAAAGTTTTTTTTGTGTATTTGTATTTAATTTAGATTTAATTTTGTTTAATTTATTTGCTATTTATTTATTAATGATAAAATTATTTTACATGGTATATTTATAAATCAAGGTGTATTTTATGACATATCTTTGCATAAATCTATTTGTGACAAAATTTTTTACTACAAATTTAATCACTAAATTATAATTATTTTACCATAAATGTTACCACACTATACACAAATACAATACAAGTGGGGATGCAGTAGTTTAAGCAACAAATAATTTAATGATTTAATTGCATTGAAATTGTATTAATAGTTTGAATTCTGTTATGACGTGTAAACCGGTGAACAAATGATTGCCTCAACCAAAGCCATAATCGGCTGTCAATTACGGCGAAGATCTGATGTTTGGTTCAATCGGATTAATGTATTAAAAAAGCGTTTTATTAAGATGTATGACATGTACGCCGGGAATGACATAATGGGCTCATCTTTATAGACATACATCGGTTGAGTTGAGTCCCAAACCAAATGTTGCTCTGAATACCAGTCGTCCGGTCGGTCGTCATTGAACCACACTTTCTGTATGTAATCCTTGTTATCGTTGACAACACGCGAGCGATAATCGATTGCCAGACAATCGGGCGGACAATACGACAGACACTGTACCAATGGATTGAACTAAACAGCAAACATTTATAAATACCACGCCTGCTTCATAGTTATCATACTCACCATTAATATTTTTGGAACATTTGTTACCATGTTATGATAACGATAGTATTGTTTATAAATAGATTCATTATTAATCGTGCATGTGTCAAAATCTGATTCGTATAAAAAGTGATCAACACTATATAAACCGCACCATTTGGTGGGCGGTTTCCTAACGGCACTTAATCCACACCTTCTCATACAATGGTAGTAAGAGATCGCACGAAACGGTTGTCCACTGCCGTCCCCTTCGGCACCGGTCGACGGGTCTGAGCCGTAATCACTGCACCGGCCGTACGGAGAGGGTAACAGTCGGCGCATAGTCTGAGTGACGGCATACGTATGGTTAAAGGCCGACAGTTCTGTTTCTCTACTTAACAGGTGCCGGATATCTGTCACCGATTTGTAGTGCAGTAATACATACATCGGGTTCTCATTGAGTGCTTCACTCCAGTGACGAATGACCGCAAACTGTCGCAACGCGTTGACTACATTTTGTCCGTCTAATGCACTCGAAATTGATGTCCGGTTTAGTATAACGCTAATTATTGTTAAGGGATACCATTCATGTGTTAGTCCATACGACATGAGTCGTTTCAGTGACCGTATGTCAACGCCCGGCCACTCGTTGCCCAGCGCTATACGTGTCAGACCTAACGCATCGATATAAGTATAGTTGAAGAGTGTCATGTCGTTCACGTATGGATCCTTACAATACTGATCCAGTTTTGTTCGTAAACACTTGCGACTATTAGAAATATTAAATTCTGACTGATAGACGAGTGTTATATGCGGTAAGTGCGGGTTCATTGAGTTGTCCATTACGTTAAATAAGGATACAGTTTTGAACGCAAAATAGTCGACCGACACGTCGTATAACTGATAGCCAAGTATTGCCGCCATTAGGCATAGAAATGTGTGCTTATACGATATATTTAAAAAAATTATTAATTTTACATAAATTAATACTTTATATTTATTTTCGTTAAAATATTACCCGAATATATAGTGTTATCAAAAGCGATGTCCGACCGAATCGATAGCATAGTTGTTGGCGAACAAACTGTACGATAGAAAACGCACGCAATTTGTGGTTCAAATATACGATCAAATTGTTTAAAATGACAACAACTGTGAATCCTTGCCATAGACTTATGACATTGATTATATTAATTACAAGGTTGATAAATGTGATCTTTGGTACGTATCTTATTTGTATAAAATAATTATCAGCAAATGTGAACAATGTAAATACTTTTGTAAATTCTTTGCTAAATCTAAATACTTCTGTTCTAATTGTCTGATATATTGTTTCCCGACAATCGGCCGGACATTTGAGTCGACAGTTATTATATATAACATCCGAACGATCAGAACTTGTAAAACACTCGTTTTGAACATGATTTATAATAGTATTGTTAATCGTTAACACAATTGTTTGCAAACTGTTTTTTATATAACAATATGTTGTGTTTGGGTATTGACTGTCGTATTGCTTACGATAGCATCGCTGCAGACAATCGTATTGCGTGTCTCCGGCCGACCGGACACGACATCCACCGTCTCGTCCGCTATCGTACGGCGCCGGCAGTCGTATCAACTCATATGGTATTAATTTTACTGAAAGTTGATTTACTTGTTCTTGAATTACAAGAAAATCTTTGTATTCAAACGAATGATCCGTTAGTTTTGGCAATTCTTTCGGCGAATGAATAATAAAACGCTTTTTTAATACATTAATCCGATTGAACCAAACATCAGATCTTCGATTCTCTTCAAAGTAAATAATATCCGAGCCATAGATTCCTGTGTTAAGCACTGGTTGTGTCGATATATTGCTGGCCATTGATATGTCTGTGAGAAACGTCTGGCACCGACCGAATGGCGAAAGTGTGACCACTTGTGGACGTAATCGTTGCGAAGGCCAAGTGATAAAATTAATATATTCATTAAACTGTTTCATGTCCATTATTGTTGCGTTGAATAAACCATATTTTATAGTACTGTCTAAATCAATTTGATTATATGAAGTAATGTCGGATACGTTGAAATATTTAAACCAACCAATTGGCAGATCATTTAATTTAACATTTGATGGTTGTAACAAATTAAAATAATAAAAAGCTAACATATTTGGATATAAAGTTGTGTTATATTTTTTACGAAAAGTTAGTGTATAATTTATTATGTATTCTATAAAATTACGTACATATTTATCAAACATAATATCTTTAATTATATGTTTGTAACATAAAGTAACAGATGGTAAGTATTTAAATGGTATTGTATTTGTTGAAATGTCTTTCAATTCAATTAATTCGAGTGTCGTTTGTGTGGGAAATGAAAAGTAATCAAAAGTTAATGAATAGATTTGATATACGATAACAGGTATTGTTATGATTAATACAATTCTACGCCAATTATACGATTCTAGATGTGATAGCAATCGCTTAATACGATTGTATAATAATTGGAAAATAATTTTAAATTTTTCGCTAATAATTGTCACAAATATACGTTTAATGCGAGAAAATAATAATGAAATCAAAGCACTCGTGTCTATGAACGCCATCCCAAACCATAGCCCAAACAGACCCCCGATGTCTGACATGTATTTAATAAATGGGTATTTATTATCACTTGTATAATGAAATTCTTGATACGGTTTGTATTGAATAATGAGAACACTATCTGTGATTCCCATAAACTCTGTTTTATCCAACTCTAAGGTGTGGTAAATCTGGTGGCAATTCTTAACACAACGATTACTACAATACTTGTTATTAATGAGTGATTCGTTGACCACAGAATTATTGCAGAATTCATACTCTGTTTGTTTTGCATTTTTGAGAATGAAATTTCGATTTAAATATGGATTTGGTATACATTTGTGTAATTTGTTGTACACTCTGTACATACAATCCCAGTAACAATTGGAATACGAACCTGTTTATTTTGTAAAATAGATTAATTTTTTTAGTATACAGAAAACTACTGTATATAAATTGGAAAAAGACAACGCAAAAAAAATCAATTGTTAGTTCAAATAAATATTAGTGGCCAAAGTGTTACATGGTGCAGCTAGAATCACTAAAATTTTATATTTGAAAAACTAAAATTTAAAATTTAAAATTCTTAAGAAACATAAACTTATTTTCATCAAATTCACATAAACATTATGACACAGGAACATTTTTATATAAGTTAACAGCTGTCAAAATTAGCTGTTAACTTATATGTAAAGTAGAGGGATTACCTAACGATCATATAAACCTCATTTATCATAAATGAATTGTGGTTACAAATGGCATTTAGGCTATTTGATTTCCATAGTACCAAATATAAGTATGTCAAAAGGAACGTTTTATTTATAAATTAAAGTTGAAATCACCTGAATTATGTTGACAGTTGTCCATATAAGGTTGTGATAACAAATTCACATAAGTGTTGTATATATTAATCCTCGCATTAATGCCAACACTTGGTATCTTAAGTGCCGTCCCTTTTGTTGCCATCAATTCATTAGACATTTGATCCACGAATACATATAATACCAGGTGTTCAGCAAATGACTTACTTCTAATAGTGTAGTGATCATATGAAAAGTACTTATTTGTAAAATTAATATCCAAATGAGTATCAATTAAAAGAAAATTTTGTTGTTTTTCATAAGATATGCGAAACTCAACGAAATGGTCGTCAATGAGAGAGAAGTGATTAGTATTTCCGTCGTTTGAGAAGAACTTAAAACAAACGCCAAAATCTTTCGTACCGTAAATACTGTGCAAAACAGTGTTGTTGTCATTAGAGACACATTTATCGGACACTCTGTACTGATTGTTGTATTTTATGCCCACTTTTGCCGAACAGTTAATCAATTCGTTGCCATTGATTGAGAATCGATTGAATAAATCATTGAACGAATAGTTGCAAACATTTGCGGCAAATATTTGNTTGAGAATCGATTGAATAAATCATTGAACGAATAGTTGGCAAACATTTGCGGCAAATATTTGTCATAAAAATGATTTAAATAATAATTTTCAACAAAAGTAGGATTTTTGCAAACATATCGATAGAGATCAGCAGCATCTTTAGTTATACACATTTCACGTAATTTATTGTTAATAATGTTTATTCCCTTTTGCATCCATTTCTCGTATTCATACTGTAATCCAAATTCTTTATTAATCTTTGTTTTATCAAAAAACACATCCCTTTCCGTACAGATAGTAATCTCTGGTAAAAGCAATCTATTGCTCGGCTTTACGTTAACGCTGTAGACATATGGATAGCTGAAGTAATCTATTGTTAACTCTATGGCGCCATAGGATAACACACATAAACTAAAAACTTTAACAAACAATTTAATAACTGTTGCAAAATTAATATTACGATTAATGACATTAAATTGAATTATTTGAATTAAGTGCTGCATTTTTAATTTAAAATTTGTTATTATTACGTTAAATGTATTATATATAATCACAAAGTGAAATTTATTATAAAATATTTTAATCTTCAATCAAATATTTAAGTTACTGCTTTCTTTTCAACTTTTCAAATGACATTTATAAATTGTTGATCTCAACATTTATAATAAATTGTTACCATGGTTAAATGTGTTGTTAAATTATCAACCAACATGAAATATGGGTGTAACAGCTTTAATAAAATAATTAAAATATTATTGATAAAATAATTCATATATTTGTTCTACGCCTCTTTGGTAAATAAACATAAATAGCATTTATTTTATGTAAGTTGCACCAATATCTAGAACAGTAACGACAGAAATGCCAAAAAAAGGCCAAAATTATGTTAGCATTTATGTACAATATTATAGTGAGTAATACTATTCATATATCAAAAACAACGATAGCACAAAACCAACGTCCCCTTAAATCATATCTTTTGGCGTTCCTGATCTAGAATAAACTTACAACATATTTATAATTAAATAATTATTTGTATTTTTAGTCAATAAATTAGACATTAGAAATCTGGGTTTAAATCATCAATCAGTATATAATATAGGTGTAACATCGCATGATAAAATAATTAAAATATTAATAAACAAAATTCAATCATTGTTTTTCCATTCATTTCCGTGCATGTGACTTTTATTATTGTTATCCATATATAAAAACAAAATAACAACCAATTATTATATGAATTAATTTTTGTATTTTTTGATTTAGTAAATGAGAAAAAAATAAAAGAAAGAGAGAGAGAGAGAGAGAGAGAGAGAGATATGGATAACAATAATAAAAGTCACATGCACGGAAATGAATGGAAAAACAATGATTGAATTTTGTTTATTAATATTTTAATTATTTTATCATGCGATGTTACACCTATATTATATACTGATTGATGAGAGAGAGAGAGTTGTTGTTGTTTCTAAATAAATAATTAAGAAATAATGCAGATTATATTTCCATCGGTGTAATATTCATTAAAATAGTCATTTGGTATAACAAACATTACATTTAAAGTGTATTGTATTTGCATTAACATTGCAATAATAAATGTTAAAAAACAAACTGCAAAAGTAGACAGTAGTATCTAGTTTCTAGATATTTAAATATCTAGATATTTAGTTATTGTATATTTTAAAAATCTAATATAAATTAAATAAATCACAAAAAATCACAATATATAGTGTTTAGTAGTATTTGTAAATTTAATTCAATTCCAAATGTATTTTACTAGAAAGTAGTTAATTACAGACACTTAAAATGATAGCGGTGTTAAAACTGCTCATGTGCATGAAATTACTATTTGTTGACTATTGTTCTTTATACAAACATTTTTGGTGTTCACTATACTTTAAGTCACAATTAATTTGACTAATATAATGAGATTTGTAGATTAATAATATTTTCAATGAAAGGGCAATATTCAAATTATGCTAACAAGAATGCAACAGGGAATTATTGTTATAAATAGAAAGGATACTCTATAATAAGAATGTGCTGAACAACTATGACTCTATGTAAACTCATGCAAGTTTACATAGTAAAACTCTCCTAGGCTTTCATTACACTCTCCTAGAGCACATACTCACTTTATAAAAATTATGATGTTTATATAATTTAAGCTAGGCCTGTCCAAGTTTTTTTTAGTATATCACATTTATAGATTTACAGTTGGCCATAAAAAGGTGGCGCAACGGTAAGTAAAAATTTTAGGTCTGTCAGTATTAAACAAGAAACACCACATAAAGTTCAACCTAATACAAAACGTCATTTAAAACAAAATTTAATTATTATAAAATCGATGGCCAAGAGTTGACACAAATAGTGGGCAATCAATAGATTTGTAAACAATTATCGTCTGATCAATACATATAACTTTTGAAGAATAGAATCGGCACAACTTATATTTTATTAATTTATATTACTAATTTAACAATTATATTTATATTATGGTATTGAAATGAAACTGTGTTTATTCATCTACAGAATGGTGTAAACTATTTGTCTCTATCTATTATGGATCAGGAGATAATCTAATTTGAAGAAGTCATCCTCCAAACTATGTTTGGACCATGTTATCCAATGGATTTTTTAACTGTAAAAATATTGGCGATATGTAGTTTTGCTAACCGTTGGCAACATAAAAATTTTCATTTACATATAATACATGAAATTTATATGAAATTTAACGCTGAACACGATTACAATCAGAGCTGATAGAATGAGTGCATGAATATTATAAAATTATAATATAAAGGTACACTGTGTACAGCTCATTTTGACAAACTCAATAACTATTTTTGCATTCAATCGCTTCACAGAAAGCACTATTATTTGTATTCAAAATGAAATGACGTTTTGCAATAACAGGTTTACTACTGTAATCACATGATATTACAAGCCGAGAGGTATCGTGAAACTGGCTTTATCTAAATCATGTGCGCACAGTCTACCTAAACTTAGGTGTTGTATGAAAACTCAGGCTCTGGACCACTTTTCAATGACCAATTAACATTATACAGGCTCTGGACCACTTTTCAATGGACACTTACCATTATACAGGCTCTGGGACAAATACTCTCATAGAATTAACATTACCCATAGACATAGTATTATACAGGCCCTGGAACAAATACTATAATAAGATTAACATTATCTATACATACCGTTAACAGGACTCTGGTATAAGTTTGAACTGAAACCATGCATCTTGTTAGTCGAGAGTGAGTTAGAACAATATTTTAACACATGAAATATTAGCCAGC
>CAJPIZ010002291.1:0-14009 GCA_905368565.1 Medioppia subpectinata
GAGAGAGAGAGAGAGAGAGAGAGAGAGAGAGAGAGAGGTAGTGATAATGTTTAGGGAGGGAATAGATTTTGAGCACATTTTACGGTTGTAATTACAAAAGGCTGTAATTTTTGGGTTCTTTTTATAAAAATAAAAGCGTTTTTATCGCATTTCAACAGAGACTGCACTGGCATTGCATTAATAGCGTTGGCATTAAGGCATTGCTTAATGTTTTAATGAGTTTGTAAAGCAATGCAAAAGTGAGGGGAGAGTTAGCCATCAAAAGGGGTAAATTTGGGCTTCACTTCTTCAATAGGAGTTTCTCTACAATACGGTATGCTTTGTGTTATGTATGGAGTGAACCATTGATGCAAATAAATAGAGATAAGAGTTGTGCTAAAACTAAATAACTTGTATATATCGGTATATGTACTCAAAAAATTAAAACCCAAATTAAGTGGAACTCAATGTATACGAAACTAATATTGGATACAGAACTTACAGAATTTACAATTCACTATATATTCACTACACTAAACACTAGATTACTTTACTTTTTTCTACTCCTTTCTACTGTTTTACGTCTACTTATACCGTGAATTAACAGTTAATTCATTTAGTTGTGACTCAACCCATGGGTTAGAGCTAGAAGTTGCAGCAATGGTTGTATTGACCAAACACTTGATTAACAAAAAAAATCGACAAAAAAGCTATTATTTTACTTTCATAAAATTTAATGTAATTATCCGATTAAAAAAGCGTTCACTTTATATTTGATTAATTATTTAATTGTTGTGCGAATGTGTTGTTTGAATGCAAATGCAATGTTTGAATACCTTTTTGAAGGTGGAGTTGTGTCTGTTGTTGGCGAGCATTGTGTGCAGCGATGGCTAGAAGTCCCTCAATATTTCTAAGCAAAGTCTCCAAACAATGTTCCGGTTGTTGGCTCTGCTGTTGCTGTGGATGTGGAGGTGTTGTAGAGCTGTTGCGATTGCTGGCCGTCTCACTCGCGCCCCCTCTTCCACATGTCATACCTGTCATTGCATTTACAGATCAATTAATTGGTGAGAAAACAGCGCTTTTTGTTTGTCAATTAAATTACCATTGAATCCGGAACTGCTGACCGGATTGTTGCTGTGGTTACTGCTGTTATTGCTCTCGACGTCGTCCTCGTCGTCGTCATCATCGGTGGACTCGTCATCGTTTGCATTACGAGTTGTGTTATTATTTTTAACAGAAGCGCTCATATTATTGGTGTTATTATTAGTATTAATGGTGTTATTATTGTTTCCCGAATTACTGTTTCCGATATTATTGTTAACAGAGTTAGTGTTAGTGACGGCGCTATTGCCGGTGCTGTTGACGCTTGCGTTACGGGAACTGAGGTTAAGTGCGGCTGAGTTTGGGATCTGTTGCTGTTGTTGTTGCGACAGAAGCCATAAATAGGCGGCCGTCGGGTTGAAGTCGGCTCCGACGCCACCGCCAGTGGTGTCCGACGTTGTGTTCCCATTATTTCCATTATTCCCGTGATGTGAGGCTATAGCCGGAGGCGGACTTGAGTTGGAAAATCTGAAGTGAAATAATTTTTTCATTTAATTTACGTTTGAATTGGCGTTTAATTTATGAAAGAATTGCCGACAGATTGTAAACGAAAGAACAACTTTATTAAAGAAGTTCACGACTTGTTTATAATTAACAAATGAGTATAATATGTAACTGTCTTTTAACTAAAAATAAGTGCAAATGCTTTTGACAATTTGCAGATAAGCATCGCTTGTATCACAAACTATGGCAACTATTTTAATGCTTGACTCCAAAAAACATTACGATATCCTCACATCTTAATTAACTTCATTTCTAACTAATTTGTTTTCATCTCATTATGAATTTCTAAATAATATCATTGAAATAACCAAATATAGTATTAACTCAATTCTTTATTGATATTAATAATGTTATATTCGTTTATTAAATCCAATAAATCTAAAGGATTTAAAATATTGAAACTTATGTGTTATATAAGAAAAATGGTGAGAATAGAGAGAATATAATGCATTAGAAAGCTATAGAACTGACAAATAAGAAGCAGAGAATTGTAAATAGAGAACAGAATATAGAATAAGGGAAACAAACAATTGAAAAAAAGTTAAGAATGACTTCAGAAAAGTTGTTGAGAGTAGAGTTGGATACGAGTTCTCAATAGTGAACTGTCTCTACATTACAATATTGGTTGCGAGAAAAGTTTTGTTGATCTGTAGTTAATTTAGTCAGACAGCATGATTGATGATGGTTTTAACGCATACTTTTTATAAGCAGTATACAGAGCACAGGCATAGCATCCAAAGAGAGAGCTGGATGAGAGAGAGAGAGAGAGAATGCGAGAAATGGTGTGCCTATGGGTGATGGTAGTGATGGTTTGTAATAGTGATGGTATGGTATGGTATGGTATGGTATAGTGTGCTCATTGAGCTCATTCTGGTCCTAATATGCAAAGTCATTAATCATTGTGTCTGTCGCGAAGTTGAGTTGAGTTTCAGTGAAACTTTTTTTGTTATCTCATTCAAACACTCGTTAATATAATTAAAAAGCAATGAAGAATTTTTTGCTCTTCCACTCACTCTAACAAAATGTGCAAATCTTATCAATGAATTGATTCAATTGTATTGCAAATACTATGAAGACATATAGACTGTGAGCACACAGTAAGTGTACTGTCGCAGCTCTGTTGTGGATCCGGTGCCACTTCTTTGTCAGTCCTCATAATTGATGATCACTTATATTACATTATATATGTTTGGAGTCATACTTTTGAAATTTCATTACATTTGCAACATTTGGAAAACAGACTTAACTGTATGTTTGTATCAATGCATCCCTTTTGCCGATTCATACACTGATTATATAACCCCTTGTATTTAGCAATAGCTTTAAACATAAGTATTAGCCCAACACTTATATTTGCAAATAATCCCAAACATAGTGTTTAAGGCGTTAGAGAATTGCTATTTTTGACTGAATATTAAGAGCATTTGTGTAATCAAAACGGATCGATAGAATTAAATTTCAAACGAACTCAAAACTCAAACTCACTTTTTAGGTAAACTTAAGCTTAAGCTCATTGGAAATTGCAGTAAAATTTTGAGTCAAAGTAGATCCGACTCATGAAAAGAGTACGCTTTATATTCATTCATTGATAAATATAACACAAAATGCAAAGATTATGCTATGATCTCAAAAAACTCAAACTAGAAATTTATTTCTCTCTTTCCCTCCCTGTCACTAGAGAATGATTAATTACTGGCTCTCTCTCTCTCTCTCTCTCTCTCTCTCTCTCTCTCTAAATGGTGGCGACGAGAACCAGATATTTGATGAAAAAAGATCTTGGCTTTAATCGTATTGTTTTTATTTATTTTGCTCGTTTGCCGGGAGTCGCTCTGTCTGTCCGCCTGTCGTTCATGTAATTTACGGATCATTTTTAATTGTAATAATAGTTTCTGTGGTTTTCAAATAGTTTTTGGCTTTGGATTCAGAAACTGCTCGTTAGAGACAGACATACAGACAGTGAGAGTGAGTGCCATAACTATCACTCGTTTTCCAATAGTCGGACACAAAAGAGTATATTTCGATCCCTTATTCTCTCAGACAATAAATCATTGGTTTCTGCGCTCAACAAACGTTAGATAATTATCTTTCGCCTCTCTCTCTCTCTCTCTCTCTCTCTCTCTCTCTCTCCAACCCTCCCCTCCTTATGATGCATTTGATGGTCTACTCTCTCGCAGCAAACCATCATTTAGTTGACTATCAGCTGTTCTAATATTCCGATTGAATGCATTATTTTTAATAATAAATCACTTCAACTATTATATTATGAAATAGTTGAAGTGATTTATTATTAAAAATAATGCATTCAATCGGAATATTAGAACAGCTGATAGTCAACTAAATGATGGTTTGCTGCGAGAGAGTAGACCATCAAATGCATTAGAAGGAGGGGAGGGTTGGGGGGAGGGAGAGAGAGAGAGAGAGAGAGAGAGAGAGAGACGATTGACTGAAAAATTTACTGTTCATTAGATTTTCATTTGAATATCTCGTTTAGCAAATAGTTTATATTCACTCTCTATATGTATATATTGAACGAGAGGTTAATCATACTATTGTGTGGATTCTTGTTGAAGAGGTTTTGTGTATATGTTGTGTATATATATAAGCCGTTTATCATTGGCTTTTTATACCGCAATTTGTAAAGACATGTACTTCTCGTTAAACACCAAATTAAACCTCTGGCCACCTATCGGTTGATTTATGCCATGTTTTATGCCTTATTTAAATTAATATTTGACTGCAATTTATTCAAAAAAATGTATATTTTATTACATTATATATGCCTCTCGTTCTGTGCTTAACGTATGAATCGCTGTCTCAATCTGTCTATATATTAATGATGAGTGTCTGTCGGGTCTAACCCTCATTGAACTAACGGTGACTGTATTGCCATCACAACTGATTATAGCCTCAAATAATGATATTACGTCTGTATGTATACGATGTCTGTCTCCGCACCAAATATTATATCGATTTTTGTGCACCTCTTCCACTCATTTACTATATATCACACCATATATTATATATATATGTTTGATATGATGTATAGTGAATGCAATCGTTTTCACATAACTATACAATCCTTTTCCGTACAGCTATTATGTGTTAATATTTGAAGAATATTCCGCTTCTCAGCCATCGATTGCAGCACTTCTTTATCGTCTCGTCATTTGTTTTTATGATTCTTTTAAATCACTTTACATTTTGTGTGGACTTTAAATTCGATGCCATTGTATTTGATATGATATTCACTTTACAGTTAAAGGGATATATTATATGAGTTTATATCCCGAATAATGTCCTAATATATATGTATATATATTGGCTGTAGTTTATTGCCACACATTTCGTAATACATACATCACATAACCCTCTCTGACAAAAATGCGTGCAATGATTATCATTTTGCTCTCTCTCTCTCTCTCTCTCTCTCTCTCTCTCTCTCTCGTGTAGACATAAATATATGTACTGTACGTAAGAGTACTATTTGCTAAACGAGATATTCAAATGAAAATCTAATGAACAGTAAATTTTTCAGTCAATCGTCTCTCTCTCTCTCTCTCTCTCTCTCTCTCTCTCTCAAATGCCTCGATATTATAGCTGTTATACAAATTGAAAGCCTGAGCTCTCGCAAAGTTTACAGAAATATATTCTCGCTTTCCATTTATAAAAATTTTTTTATATTATTTTCTTTATAGTCGACTATATTTTTGTTAGTGAAAAAAAAGTTTGTCTCATTTTATTCACTCATTTACGGCCAAATCTACTCTAATATCGTATACTTTCTATTTTGTTAACAATTCTCATTTTAATATCTCATTCGCGACGAATACAAAGTTTTATATGTATTTTTTGGTGTATTTATTAGATGAGTATTAACTCGACTGAGAAGAGAGCTTTACTTTACTTACTGTACAAGTATTTTGGAGAAAGTTTTAGCCCTAATGTATATGAGGTGTCTATTTATTTGTAAATATTCTCATAGTTTGTGTTAAAATTAATTGTGTTTTAAAGAATTTTAAATTTCCCATCACTTAAACTCATGGTATTATATATTCAGTGAATTTATTGATCTTTGATACTCGACTCTGGCTATAGTGTGTTATGTAAAAGCATTTTGTTAGTGTCAATACCTTATATATATGCCTAACTAACGGCCTAACTGTGTAAATATACTCCACAAACTCACAGAATATTCTCTTTCCGTACGCTCCCAGTCTCTCTCTCTCTCTCTCTCTCGCTCTCTCTCTCTCGTGTAGACATAAATATATGTACTGTACGTAAGAGTTTGCAAAATTTGAGACATAAATCTCGGCCGAGAAATATGTTTCTCTGGCGCTGAAAGTAAAAGCCGAATGTGTTTAGTGTTTTGTATACGACTGGTAATACTTGGAGTGCTTTTTCCACCATAAAAGTGAAATATATTGCCCGGTGCTATATGTTAGCTGCAGATCATTATATCAATGTCTGTTTGGCCATACGAGAGAGAGAGAGAGAGAGAGAGAGAGAGAGAGAGAGAGCTCCACCACCCGATGACAAGTGTAAGACCCACTCACTCTCTCACAGCCCAGTGCTCTTTGGCATTCAATTACATTTAAATAGTAACCCCTTTGCACTACACATCTCACCATTTTATCATATATTCACAAGATTTATATTCTTTTCACTCACTTTCTCTCGTTTTTTCTCTTTCATTCACTTTTTTCCTTCTCATACCTTCTGAACGCTTGCGTTCTTGCATTGATTCTTACCTTTGGCTCACATTTTTATATATATGTATAATTGGATTCGTCTGAACGACAGTATTATTAACATATCTTTTCCAGGAATGTCTGTCCCGTTATATAATAGTGAAGTGAAATTGAGAGCATGTGTACTCTGGCCTCTCAGCTGTCTCTATGCTGTCTATATTTCAGCCGTAATGCGAGTGTTGTGTATAAGACCTGCCATAAGACCTGCCGCTCCATTACATCTCTTCACAGGTTTTGTCTATTCTGTGCCAATGCTGTGAAAAATGAGTTCTCGACTTCTGTTTCCGGTATTTAAAGAGAGATTCATTGAGCGGTTTATATATATAGATATATCTATAGATTGAGCTCTCATTCAAATACAACACTCGACTCCACTGTAAGCGAGAACTCAACTCAACTGAAACTCTCAAAACACTACCACTTCTTAGCTCTAAATATACGCTTTTTGACACTCAATGGCAGAATATGTTCAGAATAAGTACTCATCTCTCTCTCTCTCTCTCTCTCTCTCTCTCTCCCAGACTTCATGTTCTCATTCAAAAATCATTTTCAAATTCAAATCTGAGTTCAATTCTCATCATTTTTATTCATGAAATTATTTTCTTTTTTTCAAAACAATTTTTTCTAAAACTTTTGATTTATTATTCAAAATAAAAAATAATAAGATTTTTCTTTCGGCGGAGTTTTGAGTGGAAGTACTCCTCAAGACATAAAGTATTCATTAAAATTCATACAATTTTCATTATATCGAGTAAATCATAGTTAATAATCCTTTTGTATTCTGTTATTATCTTTCATTTGTGTTTTGAGTTAATCTCTTGAATAACAATAACTAAGAATATTATTAATCAATAATAACTATAAAATTAAGTCCAAATATATATAACATTTAATTCTATCCTTAAATTCTAGACAATATTTAACTCTAGAATTAAAACTAATTAAAAACAATTTACAATTCAACACTTTTGTGAACTTAAAAACACAGTTTTATATTAATTATAATTCACTAAAAATAAGACTAAAATATTTAAATAAAATTTAAACTACATTTATATCTAAGTCTTTAAAGTTTGTATAAATCAATACACGACTCAATAAATATAATATAAAGTCATGCGATTTGTGGTCAAAATTAAAACATCAATTCATATCCATTTATATACAGTAAATATACCGAAGACTTGTTCCAGTGTTTGAACTCTTGACTGCCTTTTCGCACAATTGATTTGTCGGGAAAAACAAATTGTAAATTACATAACAATTTGAACGTCGCTTTTCATCCATAGTTTTGAATGTTATCACAGTATAAAAAATCAAATAATAATTCCTATCATTAGTTGTATAATACAATAGATCTCTTTTGCAAATAAATCGCTGTTTGTTTTGTGTATGTGTTTTAGTGCTGCTTTCAAAATGTGATATCAATTAAAGCATTTCATTTGAAAATTAAATTCTTTCTATAAATGTCCCCAAAATAACAATTAAAATCTTTGTTTTGTTATCTAAACTCGTGAGAGACCAAAAGGAGTCGTCTCTTTATCTGTCAAACAATATGTAAATTCTTCGTCCCTTTCATTCAGTTCCTGTTCGTCCATATCGTTAGCGCTGTTATAATCTGTCCATTCGTTTGAGTAAATAAATGGCATTCATTTAATAATCAAATATCAAATGGTATCTCAAATACAGACCAGAATCTGGACCTAACGGTTGTTCCTCTTCAACCTCTCTTATATCGGTATTCCAACCGAAAACCGATAGTCTGTCTAATGATATAATGGATGAGACAATCTCTCCAACGGTTAGGGCCTGAGGTTTATCCAAATCTTTCTTATGGCGCCAACAGATGAGCAGCCAATCCAAGAAAAACAAGAGACCGGCCGCTACTTTCAGACCACTACATACGCCAACATATCTGCAGTGATTAGCAATTAAATAAAGGTTAGTGTTTAACAGTGGATATGACAAGTGATGGCAGACCTGAGTCGGAACTGTTCAATATTGTAGAGCAGACAGAAGCCTCCCTGTTGTCCGCAATGGGCTTTCCATACGATACATGTCGAGTCAATTACATTACCGAAAATGATTGGCGACGGTATGTAACCAAACAAACGGAAGATCACAAACTGCATGCCCAGCGCTAAAGACCTCTCCTCTTCCTCCACAGATCTATCAATCAATTCAATTAGTATTCTCTCACAAAATACATACAATTAAATAATTAATAATTACCTCAATGTAATCATAAGTAATGGCATTTGTGTTATCGAAACGACTAAAGTAATAACAAATAGCAGAATCATAAACGGTATCATCGCGTGGCACAGTTGAGGACAGGGGCCAGCGGTGGCCAATGGGATTGCCGTCACTTCTTGATTGTTGTAAGTATTGTTCAACGAAATACAGGCGCAGTTACTGTAGTTCTGAGTCTATAATAACATTTTCAGTACAAATCAATTCAGTATAAATCCAATGACAAGAAGTGTATTTATAAACATACATTTCTGGGCCCTTCGACTGACTTACAGCCCGCAAAACACGGCGAATAATAACTAATCTTATTCTGTGTATCACAGACGGGCTCCAACTCGTTGGGAGAGCACCGGCAGCCCATATTGCACTCCGCTGTTAGGTTCACTTGAAACGCGTCAAACCGAGTACTGTGTAATGCGTTAAACCATATTATAGTTAATCCGTTTGATTAAACTTAAAGTCAAACATCAATTACTTGTTAGAGTAGGGAAGAGTAGTGCCGGCCATTCGTACGTTATCGCAGCCCAGGAAGTAGAGGGCAGTATAGAGACCCATACAGACTAAGTTGAAGAATAGTACGAACTGAATGGCGCCCTTTGGCTTCATTTGGAACCGTTTCAATAGATAGCCGCCTAAGAAGATGCCAACACAAGCGCCGGGAACTGCGATACCGCCGGCGAACAGATTGGCTTCGGATTTGCCTAAACTGAACTGAGTTTCCAAATATTTGGGCAAAAATACGAGGAATCCGCTGACGATCGCCAGTTCCATACACGAGCCGAGACATGTGCACATATAGACGGGATTCGTAAGTAAACGCCACATACAGGCCGGGATCTCTTTGAGATTACGGCCGTACTCTGGCTTATGATGCGCTGGACTACGGGAACGGCTCATGGAATTGTTGGCCGATTCCGGGGACATGTATTTGGTTTTGTGAATCATTGGTTCGTCGGCTTCGGTCGCTGTCAACGAGAGAACAGTTCTCTCACTTTTGGACTCTTTTTTGGACTTTGGTTTAAGACTTTTGGGAAACGCGAAGAATGGTATGGATATGAGAATGAGTAGAATGCCGAGCATGATGAAGCCAGCCCACCATGCTCCAATCCACTTGGGATGACCCGGCGATATGTCTATGGGAACGGTTCCCGAACCAAAAGAGTTCTCGTGAACCTGAATAAAATAGCCGCCCAATAGAAAGCCACAGACCAGACCGAACGCCACCATTGAGTACATACAACCTTTCATCGCATATCACATCCATTAGTCTTATGAAACACATATCAATGGCTTAAGAGGTGTGTAGAAAATAAGTGATACCGATATACATGGATGAGCTCTCCTTCTTGACGTGATCGTCAATATAAGTAGTGCCTAACGTGAAGATTGGAGTTCCGCCGCAACCAATCAGAATCATCGCTAATATAAATATAAGAATATGCGGCGCGTTATAAGTGCCCCCTTCGACACACGTGGGGTCATTGTTCGGCGGCACCGGGTTTATGAAATGGCTGTCATCAGGGGTACAAACATTGCGTAATGCGTTAATGCAATCATCATTACAATTATGTATTATAATACAAATACACATTATATGCTAATCAAATAATCTATATTATGTGGGAACCAATCGCACGCATACCTGGCTTTCTGGAGCACAGGAGAGCTGAAAGCCGGAGTGGGTATACGGCATGTGTTGTCGGATAGCGGACCCGAAACGTTCACGTTATCTATTAGTTGTGAAATACATTTATTTTAACAAAAAACTAATCACTCGAATCCAACACAGTATAGGAGACACAAACCCAGCGGATTGTGAATATCCATAAAGTGCGGAATCGCAAACACTATGGAACCGATTCCAGTGATCAGAATTCCTTTGCCAATCCATTGAGGAATGTGTCTATAAGTGCCAAAATAGCTGACGAATATAATGGTGAGCAGATTTCCCAACTCAAACGTACTGACTATAGCACCGGTCACTGCGCTCGGGAAGTCAAACCGCTTCTCTATAGTTGTTATAACGCTGTTTAAAGTGAGGCAATGAGACAAATGTTATGCTATACACAAATCAACCAATCATTTCAATGTGTAAATTGAATACCTGTTGAAATAACCCGAAGAGAGGGCCTGTTGTAGAGTAACCAAAATACTACAGAAGAATACAAAGACCTGAATTGTGGCCAATTGTTGCAGACATCGCGGACGGAAAGACATGAAACCGCAACTGACAGGTGTTTCCTCAACTTTAAAGTGATTCAAAATAGTGTTACACACAATCAAAGCGCCAGAAATATCAAGATATTAACCATTTTGTTGATCGATGGCAACGGAACCGGAATTGATGTCAACGGTATTACGTAAACGGTTGGAAGCGATCAGATCATAGATATTAATGTCTGAATAGGTTTTGACGGGAATATTATTCGATGAGTAGAGACGAAAGTCATTTGATCGGTTGCGGTGGTGGTGAGCGTACAGACCGGTGGCCGTGTATAGCGACGACTCGCGTAAACTGTTATTTCCGGCACTCTTTGTTCGTTTGTGGCCTCGAGTGTGTCGATGGCTAAGACTGGATGGACCCGAACCCAGCGCTAATGTCATACAACGGGGCGGGTATTCAATGGTAGGAGAGTTTGGCATTTGGGAGGAGACGCTGGCGTTGGGACCGGCGGTGGCAGCGCTCGTGTCGGCCCTGTCGTCGCCGATGTTGTGCCGAATGATATCACAACAACCCGTAGTCGTCATCCCGTAGTTGTTCTTGTGTTGAGTGTATTTAAAGTTATAGTTTTCACTTCAGATTAGGTTTCATTCATTTCTTTTCAATTCAACCCTTTCTGCGAGAATATAATGAGAGAAAGAAGAATAAGAGAATTATGTTATCATTAATTGGAAACAATGGAAACACACATCAAAGAGCAAAAAGTATTCATTAATTTTATGCTCAATTAAAATACATAATAGACTAATGATATGGTATTTCCGAGTGTAAAGTCTGAGGAGAGAAATACAACAATAAACTCATTTTCCGGGTTTTTGAACCATTCATATGAAGATAATCTCTCTCTCTCTCTCTCTCTCCTTCAAAAAGCGACAAAAATCACAATTTAAAACAGAGTACTGTATAATAAATTATTATAATCTACTTATAAACTGCAGGTATTTATTATTGTATTGAATATATTTCGGGAAAATTTAGTGACATTTTCTAAAAATAAGTCAATCATTAATAAATAGAGAAAAGCACTCATAATAAGCCAATTAAACAATTAGATCGGAAATCAAGCAAACAATCATTCATTGGGTATCATATAAATAGTTGCATTATATTTATGGTTTACTATTGTGGACCACAAATGAGGGACTTTTTATGGGTTTGTGATACAAATCGATGTTTTATTTTCAAAAAATAAGATCAAAAGTTAATTCCCTTACGTTTGTTGGGAGAGAGACTCAGAAAATGATAATCTCTCACGAAATGCATTCATATATTTAACACACAATTTCGATAACATTACTAAAAATAATCATTTCTTATAATAAGTGTTTCATTTGTTGGAAGAAAACTGTTTATCGCATCAAAAAATTGTCTTAAAAGGAAAGCTGTTTTGCAGATTTCAAATGATAGAAAAAATAACATCAAAAACACTGTATAATCATTAAAATGCATGAAACAAGTCGAGGATTATGTCGACCAGTTTTTTGGGATTATTGGGACACAAGTATAGCATTAGCTTTCGATACTGTGTTTTGCATTTATTAACATTACTTTTGCATTGAATTCAGGTTTTCTTCTCTCCTTTTATTCATATTATTTTAATTACGATTAAAATTAATGTGTTTTTTATTTTTAGTTTTATCTCATATTTAGATACACTTCTCCTCAATCCAAAGGCTGCGGACCTAAAGGATTGCCTCAACTCATAGATAGGGAGAGAGAGAGAGAGGGGGAGAGAGAGAGAGAGAGAGAGAGATAAGAGGGAGAAATGGATTCATTGATTGTATACTTTATAAATATTTAAACACATATTGAGTGGACTATTGAAAGCGTAAATACAATACAAATGCAATGAAAACGATAAATGTGTCAAAAAGAGTGCAAACGTCACGAAAACTAATCAAACGATACATTAATTGCTGACCAAAACTATTCATTAATTATGAATAATAATCAAAATGTGAATATTTGTCATGTCTTTCACTCGCAATCAATATGTGATGTATTATTGAATACATTGTATTTTTGCATACATTTAATGACAGATCAAATGAAAACATATTTTTGAAAAACAAATACAAAAATACAATACCTTTTCATAAGAGACTCTAACGATGTCTTCAAATGAAATACATTCACAATGTATTCATTCATCGCTTTATTTGCGGTCTTTTTGTAACAATTAATGACAATTAAAAACAATAATAATTATTGTAAACCAAATGTATATCAAAATAACGATTGCTTTTTGCGTCAAATCAATGTTTTGATGTGTTTTTTGTGATCAAAAACACAATACTATTGACTCGTATTTCATGAACGCTTTGATGACTGCCAGTGAATGCACACAATCTATGGCACAATATATGGGCCACTCATATGTGGTCCAAACACTCCAACACTCATACAATGACTTTCATTCCCAATACAACTCTCACCCCATTCTCCGCCCATAACACTCACCAACCAATCACACACTGCACCAGTCATATGGCGGCATAGAGTGACCATATGTTGTCATTTTCAATCATTTTGTTGTACACCTGTCCGCGCTATTATGCATTTTAAATACCAATCTATAACAATTGTACTCATTGAATATGACGTGAAGCACCATGGTGAGAATATGGCAAATCTACCGTGCTAAACTAACTAGATATCATTTACGAAACCCACTTTTATTTGGCACAGATTTGTTGTTGACTCTACAAAAGTCGACGAAATTTATGTCTTTAATGTAAAATCTATGGATTTTATTGAATACAAACATTATTTGTGCGCAAATATTGGAAATTTTGTTACGCAAACCAAACAAATACTAAACAACGTTACGTTTATTTCATTACTTTTGGACCCCTTTTTGATTAGCACTTAAATTGAGATTTAATTGTAGACTTAATTATATAGTAATAAATGGGAAATAATAAAACACATGAGAAGTAAGCGATGGAAAGAAAGACAGAAAGAAAGTGAGAGCCAAGAGCTGAATGCCGTGCGGACTGTGTGTCGCCAACTGTGCCAACACTTGTCTCGGTGTTCGTGAAGCGACGCGTTTCTATGGCAACGGCGGTATACGTTAATTGCATTGGCCGTACAGTCCATACACTACTGCATAATAAACACTGTATTTCACAATCATTTAAATGCCAATCAATTGAAGACAACTCGTGTTGGCGTGTATTGAGCGACGAGTGGCCCATATATTG
>CAJPIZ010002292.1:0-14008 GCA_905368565.1 Medioppia subpectinata
TCTCTCTCTCTCTCTCTCTCTCTCTCTCTCTCCGCGTTGAGACAAGTATTAAGAAAATATTTGTTGATTTCATGTTTGGGTTGATTCTATGCACAAATCATTTGTGACAAAATAAAAATAATATTTTGTTGAACTCGTTTTAAAAATAGTAATTTCTTATTGAAGTAAAAGATTTGTAAGTAATAAATGTATTACTTTGTGAGAAGACTGGCTTATAATACAAGCCGACTATGTCTACACGTTATATAAGCTGTTGAGAAATGAATACTTTTCAAATTGATTACATATTTTATAACTCAAACATTTAGTAATAAACAAAATAAATTCTATTTTTCTCAATATAACGACTCGGGAATAGGAAAATATGTTTTTCTTTCCACTAAAAACCCATTTAATTACTTCCAAATGATGTCTGGATTAAGGATTTTAATTATGTTTATCGAGAACTGCATAAAATTTTTAATTTAAACTATCATACAACATTTAATGGGATTATATTAAACAGACATAAAAGTTATTGAATTTTATATAAAACCCAAAAGAAAAATATAAATCTAATCAATTTTAAGAGATGTGAAACAAATAAAATTATAATTATAATTTCAATGGAGTCGCAAATGAAATATTTTATCAAAAAATTAACGATTTATACATCGATGTACTGTAAATGTAATACTCAATGATGACATCATTAATCATTTAAAATACAAATTGATTTAAAGTATGAAATAATAATTAGTATTTGATTTAACGTTAATTAGAAACCACTGGTAGAAGAGGGACAGGAAAAGGGCGAGAAGGAAGACGGAGGCAAAGAGTATACGGTTACAGATGTGGCCAATCGTTGCAATTACGCCAACAAATGGAGAAACTCATCCCTCGGCTCACGTATCGACTTCTTGTCGGCCATACTATTCCCACTTCTCTTCATTGTATACATTATTGTATTTTTCTCGTACCAAACATTTAAAGATTAAATGAAACGACAAAACCTTAACTAAAACACCTATTATTTAAACAATAAGTTTACATTCAATTCAAGAGTTTTCAATTAATAAGCGGAAATATTCAAACAATAAAATATACACTTAATATTAAAACACATAATCTCAAATGTCCACTTGATATATACACATAATCTCAATACAATTAAATACAATTAATATATTTTATACACTAAACAAATATATTTTCTATCTCTTTTTTAACTATAATTATCCATTAATAATTGTAAAAGAAATATAATAGTTAGTAATTTACATCTCAATTTTATGTTAATCTTATTGTAATACTATTTTATATTGTAATGTCCAATAATAACCATTTTTGTAGTATTTGCAACGCATTTTACAATTAACTTTTAATTTGATAATTTAGAGTTACGATGAAATTATGTATTTTCTATTTGTGTTCAATAAATTTTTTGTTAAAATATTGGCATTTAATTTGTATTAAAGAGTCGGCCAAACAGTATTCGTAATACTGTATTAAATTCACAAGAATTCGCATTTAAGTTCATATCTTCGTTCGCGTAATTCAAATATAAAACTTCAATTTAAATAAATATTGATAAATATGTAAAGGGGTTCTCGTAGTTATACCGTATTTGATAGACCTTTACATATAATTAGGAGTATACTGTATTATCCCATACATTGCTCACAATTTGTATTACACACGTATTGATCATAAGATCAAATAATAGTGGTTCACTCGCACTGATTGAATACTTTCAATGTGTTAATAATGAATTAACGAAAATGTTTGTTAATATTTGTCATCTATTATTTCAAATGTCAGAATGTGATAATAATATATAATTACTGTATTCTATATACAGTATTAAACACATTCAACAAATAACAGTAAGAGATGTTAGTAGTGAAAGTTTGGGAACGTTTAGGGCTAAATTTAGGGACATTTATGTTAAATATTTCTGAACATTTAGGACATTTTCAACTACTTTATATTAGCGACATTTACATTGCACATATTTACTAAATAAATCACTAATTTGTTTAATTTAAACTAAATTAACAACTATTATTACAAAAAAAAGTTTATTTATATATTTAATAAAATACTTTATATGTTGTAAATTCATTTTTATTTTTTAATATAGAATTCATGCTTTAAATAAGTAAAATATTAACAGAATATATAACAGAATTTGCAGGAATCTTTAATAAATTTGAAATAATAACAATTATTATTATAAAAGCAATTTTTGTTGTTACTTTTAATAGAAAATGTTATAATTATATATTTCACCACATTAAAAAATATAGTTGAAATGAATATTTCACATTTTTATAAAAATTTAGCATAAATGAAATGTTCACATAAGAATTTCAATAAAATTGTCATCCCTACATACAGTATATGATCGGAATTTAACCAGAGTGTTTATTCATCTGAAAAGTTCTTGATGTCAAATAAACTTTTAATTATTAAACAATTAATTCTCACTTAATTCTCTAATTAATGAGAAATTTTTGAACAATATTTTTAATGGTATAATAAATGTTTGATTTATATAACAAACAATTTTGTAGAATGTGAATATAGTACTGACATAAACTAAAGCATATTAAGCTAATTTTAATAAATCCCATTTTCTCCAAATATTCTTTATATAACATTACAATTGGCATAAAGTTATCAAGGTCAACAAGTACAATCTACAATTATTACATTTCTTGACAATTAATGCTTAATATGTGTTGAATGTGACAAAATTTCTTTCACTACATTTAAATCTAACCCTCTATTCAATTAACATATAAATTGATTTATGTAATCATTGTTTGCACAGCTTTCGTGGTCTAACCTAACACTACATTCTAACAGTTGTAATGATTATAAGTTTTAAACATTGTCTAACACATCATTTAAGAAATCGTCTCAATATTATTTATCACAAATGCTTACAAAACCTATACAATTGTATTTAGTAATTGTAGAATTGTGTGATTGAAATTAGATTTGACATAATAATCACAGTTAATTAAAATGCACCTAGAACAAAAGTACAAAATGTTATATCAAAGTAAATACTGTAAGTGACTACATTGATACTGAATAAACATTATATCAATTACCGTTCATTTGATAATAAAAAATTTTTATAAATCGTTGTATGGATTGACGAAATATTTACATATTTTGCAATCAATTTGTTATTTGAATACAGAATGTGACACAAAGAATGTGCTGAAAGTACATCTAATTATCACCAAATAAACTAAAGTTATTACAAATCTTAAAGTTTTAAAACTTTAATATTAAATACTTATTTGTTAAATAATTTAATGCAAATATATTATGAAATGTCTTCCATTGATTTCGATCACATTATTAGTACTTTTCATATCATTGGTTGTAGACATCAACGCAAAAAGTGAGTCCATCATAATTCCTATTTAAACATAATCATTCAAATTGATCAAACTTGTAACATACAAATTACTTCAAATCCATTCAAATGAAATTATATTTGAAAAACATTATTAAATAAATCAAATACAATTTGTGCTTGGGCACAATATAAAATTCGTTGACAACACGTGTAAAGATTGAGATGTATTAATTAAAAATGCCTAATTTGCAGGCGGATCGGCTCAGGCGAGAGGAGGTGGCAGTAGTAAGAGTAGTGGTGGGGGCAGAAGTGGAGGCACAGGTGGAGGCGGTGCGAGAAGTGGTGCCGTAAAGAGCAGCGCCAGTCGTAGCGGTGGTAGTAGTGGCGGCAGAAGCGCCTCAAGAAGTGGTGGAGGGGGAGGCTTATCAAGCGCTGGCAAATCAGGTGGTGGCAGTAAAAGCAGGGCCGCGACTGGCAGTAGTGGTAGCGGGCGATCGCTTAGTAGTGGCAACAGAGGCGGCGGTAGTAGTAAACGGTCGAGCGCTGGAAGTGTTGGCCGTATCAGTGGTGGAAGTGGTAGCAAAGGCGGTACAAAAAGTGCCGCTTCCAGTAAAAGTTCTGGTCGCGGATCGCTCAGCAGTTCCGGCAAACAAAGCGGTGGTGCGAAGCGTGGATCAAGTGCTGTATCAAAACCGTTGGGTAGTAGTGGTCGCGCATCAGGGGCATCAGGGTCTATTAGTGGTGGGCGCAGTGGTGCCGGTAAAGGGGGCGCAAAAAGCAGCGCTAGCAAGAGATCGGGCGCATCATTGGGCAGTTCCAGCAAACAGACCAGTGCTTCAAAACGTGGATCGACTGGCGCTTCAAAATCATTGGGCAGTAGTAGTCGAGGCAGCGGTTCTACAAGTGGTGGCCGTATTGGAGGGGGAAGTGGTGGCCGTATTGGAGGGGGAAGTGGCAGCAAAGGGGGCACAAAAAGTAGCCCTAGCAAGAGATCGGGTGCATCGTTGGGCAGTTCAAGCAAACAGACCAGTGCTTCAAAACGTGGATCGACTGGCGCTTCAAAAGCATTGGGCAGTAGTAGTCGAGGCAGCGGTTCTATAAGTGGTGGAAGTGGTAGCAAAGGGAGCACAAAAAGTGGTACTAGTAATAGATCTGGTGCTTCATTAGGTTCATCCAGCAAACAGTCTGGGGGTTCAAAACGTGGATCGACTGGCGCTTCAAAATCATTGGGCAGTAGTAGTCGAGGCAGCGGTTCCATAAGCAGTGGTCGTGTTGGGAGCGGAAGTAGCAGTAATAAGGGCTCAATAAATGGCGCTAACAAGAGATCGAGTGCATCGCTGGGCAGTTCCAGTAAACAGACCGGAGGTGCGAAACGTGGATCGAAGAGTGCCTCGACATCATTGGGCAGTAGTAACAGAGGAGGAAGTGGTTCGTTGAGTGGAAACAAAGGGTCACGAACTGGTAGTGCGAGTAAAGGGTCTAATAGTGGCTCTTCGTTAGGAAGCAGTAGTAAACAGACGGGCGGAGCAAAACGTGGATCGAGTGGTGCCTCAAAATCATTGGGAAGCAGTGGCCGAGGAGTGAGTGGATCTATAAGTGGTGGCCGTATTGGGGGCGGCAGTGGCGCCAAAGGGGGCACAAAGAATAGCAATGGTTTGAGCAGAGGATCAGGTGTTAAAAGCGGCGGCACATCAAGCAATGGCAGATCGTTAGGCAGTAGCAGCCGTTCGGGAAGCGGCGGTTCAAGTGGTAAAAGTAGTTCGAAAGGCAGTGTAAGAAGTGGTTCCACCAAATCTTCAAGTGGTAAAAGTGGTTCTGGACTCTCATCTGGAGGACGATCTGCAAGTCTTACCGGTAAAGGAGGTGTCAATGGTATCGCATCGGGGGTTAAAACTGGAGTGAAAGGAGCGATCGGTTCAGTGAAGAGTGGAATAAGTGGTAGTGTCGGCAGTAGAGGGGGTACTAAAAGTAGTGCCACCAATAGTAAGGGTAGGTCTGGTCTAACATCAAAAAGCAGTTCAAATGGCATTACATCGGCAGTAAAAGGAGGCGTAAGTTCTGTCAAGAGTGGTGTCAGCGGAAGAGGGGGTGCAAGAAATAGTGGCACTTCTAGAGGTGGTTCCGCAAGTCTTTCCGGCAAAGGAGGTGCCAATGGTATCGCATCGGGGGTTAAAACTGGAGTGAAAGGAGCGGTCGGTTCAGTAAAGAGTGGTATTAGTGGAAGTGTCGGCAGTAGAGGGGGTACTAAGAGTAGTGCCACCGGTAGTAGAGGTACGAGTAAAGGAGGTGTCAAGGGATCCATATCTGGAATCACATCATCCGTTAAAAATGGTGGCAAAGGATCGACCGGTTCTGTGAAAAGTGGAATCAGTGGTAGTCTTGGAGGCAAAGGAGGCTCAAGAGGTAGCAAAGGATCTGCTTCTGGAATATCTTCTGGTATTACTTCTGGTATTAAAAATGGTGGCAAAGGATCGACCGGTTCTGTGAAAAGTGGAATCAATGGTAGTATTGGAGGCAAAGGAGGCTCAAGAGGTAGCACAGGATCGACTGGTTCTGTGAAGAGTAGTATCAGTGGAAGCAAAGGGGGCTCAAGAGGTGGCAAAGGATCTTCTTCTGGAATATCTTCTGGTATTAAAAATGGTGGCAAAGGATCGACCGGTTCTGTGAAGAGTGGTATCAGTGATAGTCTTGGAGGCAAAAGAGGCTCAAGAGGTAGCACAGGATCGACCGGTTCTGTAAAGAGTGGAATCAGTGGTAGTCTTGGAGGCAAAGGGGGCTCAAGAGGTAGCACAGGATCGACCGGTTCTGTAAAGAGTGGAATCAGTGGTAGTCTTGGAGGCAAAGGGGGCTCAAGAGGAAACACAGGATCGACCGGTTCAGTGAAAAATGGAGTCAATGGTAGTATTGTCGGTAAAAGCGGCTCAAGAGGTGGCAAAGGATCCTCCGGTTCTGTGAAGAGTGGAATCAGTGGTAGTCTTGGAGGCAAAGGAGGCTCAAGAGGTAGCACAGGATCGACCGGTTCAGTGAAGAGTGGTATCAGTGGTAGTCTTGGAGGCAAAGGGGGCTCAAAAGGTGGGAAAGGATCGACCGGTTCTGTAAAGACTGGTATCAATGGAAGTATTGGAAGCAAAGGTGGCTCAAGAGGAAGCACAGGATCGACTGGTTCTGTGGAGAGTGGAGTCAATGGTAGTATTAGCGGTAAAAGCGGCTCAAGAGGTGGCAAAGGATCTTCTTCTGGAATATCTTCTGGTATTAAAAATGGTGGCAAAGGATCGACCGGTTCTGTGAAGAGTGGTATCAGTGGTAGTCTTGGAGGCAAAAGAGGCTCAAGAGGTAGCACAGGATCGACCGGTTCTGTAAAGACTGGAATCAATGGAAGTATTGGAAGCAAAGGTGGCTCAAGAGGAAACACAGGATCGACCGGTTCAGTGAAAAGTGGAGTCAATGGTAGTATTGGCGGTAAAAGCGGCTCAAGAGGTGGCAAAGGATCCTCCGGTTCTGTGAAGAGTGGTAACGGAGGAAGTGGTGATGGAAAAGGAGGTTCGAGGGGTTCATCGACCAGAGGTAGTGTTCAAATTAGTATTAATAACGGCATCACTGGAACCAAAGGTTCTGGAAATGGTGTGGGAAAGTGTGGAGTAAGGGTTGTTAGTAACGGATTGGGAACTATTACAGGCGGTAAGGGATCAAATGGTAGTGGCGTTGGAGGCAGTGGTGGTGTTAAACCTACGAGAGGATCGCAAAATGGAGGCTCAGGACCAGCCGTGACAAGAGGTCCGCAACCGAGCGCTATATCCATAACAAAGAGCAGACCAGTTGGCGGTGGCGTCGGGTCGGGAGGCGGGAGAACCACATCAAGGTTTGGTCATTGAGACGGTGTTTGCAGTTATATTAAAAATGTATTCAATAATTATAGATATGGTGTGACATCGGGTACGCGTGGGGGCGGCGGTCAATGGACCAGAGGGTCGGGTGGGGTTGAGTCCGGCTCTGGAGCTTCAGTAACCAGAGGTATACATAATAAGTGCATTCAATTAAAATACTTGTTAGCCTTCACTCCTCAAACTTGTAAAGTATAGTTTATGTGAATTTACCACTTATTCCAGCGATACTATACTGTTTGAAATTTGTAATTAAAACTAACTCATAGTATAGTAAGTAACTAATCATTACTTTTATGCTATAATCACAGGTTTGGGGACACATTCAGGCAATAGTGGACAATCCAGTGGCACAAAAGTTACAGTCAGTCATGGGAATAGTGGAAGTGGTGGTCATTCAGGAGGCGGCCATTCAGGAGGCGGCCATTCAAGTGGTGGCCATTCGGGAGGTGGATATACAAGGAGTAGTCACTCAGGAGGCGGACATTCAAGTGGTGGCCATTCAGGAGGCGGACATACAAATAGTGGTCACTCAGGAGGCGGCCATTCAAGTGGTGGCCATTCGGGAGGCGGATATACAAGGAGTAGTCACTCAGGAGGCGGACATTCAAATGGTGGTCAATCGGGAGCCGGATATACCACTAGCCATAGCAATATTGGAAGCGGTGGTCATTCGGATGGCGGCTATACAAGTGGTGGCCACTCGGGAGGTGGATATACAAGGAGTAGTCATTCAGGAGACGGACATTCAAGTGGTGGTCACTCAGGAGGTGGATATACAAGTGGTGGCCATTCAGGAGGCGGACATACAAGTGGTGGCCACTCGGGAGGTGGATATACAAGTGGTGGCCATTCAGGAGGCGGACATACAAGTGGTGGCCACTCGGGAGGTGGATATACAAGGAGTGGCCATTCAGGAGGCGGACATACAAGTGGTGGCCATTCAGGAGGCGGACATACAAGTGGTGGCCATTCAGGAGGCGGACATACAAGTGGTGGCCATTCAGGAGGCGGACATACAAGTATGGATCGACTGGCGCTTCAAAATCATTGGGCAGTAGTAGTCGAGGCAGCGGTTCCATAAGCAGTGGTCGTGTTGGGAGCGGAAGTAGCAGTAATAAGGGCTCAATAAATGGCGCTAACAAGAGATCGGGTGCATCGCTGGGCAGTTCCAGTAAACAGACCGGAGGTGCGAAACGTGGATCGAAGAGTGCCTCGACATCATTGGGCAGTAGTAACAGAGGAGGAAGCGGTTCATTGAGTGGAAACAAAGGGTCACGAACTGGTAGTGCGAGTAAAGGGTCCAATAGTGGAGGCTCTTCGTTAGGAAGCAGTAGTAAACAGACGGGAGGAGCAAAACGTGGATCGAGTGGTGCCTCAAAATCATTGGGAAGCAGTGGTCGAGGAGTGAGTGGATCTATAAGTGGTGGCCGTATTGGGGGCGGCAGTGGCGCCAAAGGGGGCACAAAGAATAGCAATGGTTTGGGCAAAGGATCAGGTGTTAAAAGCGGCGGCACATCAAGCAATGGCAGATCGTTAGGCAGTAGCAGCCGTTCGGGAAGCGGCGGTTCAAGCGGTAAAAGTAGTTCGAAAGGCAGTGTAAGAAGTGGTTCCACCAAATCTTCAAGTGGTAAAAGTGGTTCTGGACTCTCATCTGGAGGACGATCTGCAAGTCTTACCGGTAAAGGAGGTGTCAATGGTATCGCATCGGGGGTTAAAACTGGAGTGAAAGGAGCGGTCGGTTCAGTGAAGAGTGGAATAAGTGGTAGTGGCGGCAGTAGAGGGGGTACTAAAAGTAGTGCCACCAATAGTAAGGGTAGGTCTGGCCTAACATCAAAAAGCAGTTCAAATGGCATTACATCGGCAGTAAAAGGAGGCGTCAGTTCTGTGAAGAGTGGTGTCAGCGGAAGAGGGGCTGCGAGAAATAGTGGCACTTCTAGAGGTCGTTCCGCAAGTCTTACCGGCAAAGTAGGTGCCAATGGTATCGCATCGGGGGTTAAATCTGGAGTGAAAGGAGCGACCGGTTCAGTGAAGAGTGGTATTAGTGGAAGTGTCGGCAGTAGAGGGGGTACTAAGAGTAGTGCCACCGGTAGTAGAGGTACGAGTAATAGAGGTGTTAAGGGATCCATATCTGGAATCACATCATCCGTTAAAAATGGCGGCAAAGGATCGACCGGTTCTGTGAAGAGTGGTATCAGTGGTAGTCTTGGAGGCAAAGGAGGCTCAAGAGGTAGCACAGGATCGACCGGTTCTGTAAAAAGTGGAATCAATGGTAGTCTTGGAGGTAGAGGGGGCTCAAGAGGTAGCACAGGATCGACCGGTTCTGTGAAGAGTGGTATCAGTGGCAGTCTTGGAGGCAAAGGAAACTCAAGAGGTAGCAAAGGATCCTCTTCTGGAATATCTTCTGGTAGTAAAAATGGTGGAAAAGGATCGACCGGTTCTGTCAAAAGTGGAATCAATGGTAGTCTTGGAGGCAGAGGGGGCTCAAGAGGTAGCACAGGATCGACCGGTTCTGTCAAAAGTGGAATCAATAAATGGTAGTCTTGGAGGCAGAGGGGGCTCAAGAGGTAGCACAGGATCGACCGGTTCTGTCAAAAATGGAATCAATGGTAGTCTTGGAGGCAGAGGGGGCTCAAGAGGTAGCACAGGATCGACCGGTTCTGTCAAAAGTGGAATCAGTGGTAGTCTTGGAGGCAAAGGAAGCTCAAGAGGTAGCAAAGGTTCCTCTTCTGGAATATCTTCTGGTGTTAAAAATGGTGGTAAAGGATCGACCGGTTCTGTAAAGAATGGAATCAATGGTAGTCTTGGAGGCAAAGGAGGCTCAAGAGGTAGCACAGGATCGACCGGTTCTGTCAAAAGTGGAATCAATGGTAGTCTTGGAGGCAAAGGAGGCTCAAGAGGTAGCACAGGATCGACCGGTTCTGTAAAGAGTGGTATCAGTGGTAGTCTTGGAGGCAAAGGAGGCTCAAGAGGTAGCACAGGATCGACCGGTTCTGTGAAGAGTGGGGGAAGCGGTGGTGGAAAAGGAATTTCGAGGGGTTCATCGACCAGAGGTAGTGTTCAAATTAGTATTAATAACGGCATCACTGGAACCAAAGGTTCTGGAAATGGTGTGGGAAAGTGTGGAGTAAGGGTTGTTAGTAACGGATTGGGAACTATTACAGGGGGTAAGGGATCAAATGGTAGTGGCGTTGGAGGCAGTGGTGGTGTTAAACCTACGAGAGCTCCGCGCAGTGGCAACGGATCGAGTGGTCGGCCCTCGGCTACGAGAGGATCGCAAAATGGAGGCTCAGGACCAGCCGTGACAAGAGGTCCGCAACCGAGTGCTATACCCATCACAAAGAGCAGACCCGTTGGCGGCGGCGTCGGGTCGGGAGGCGGGAGAACCACATCAAGGTTTGGTCAATGAGACGGTGTTTGCAGTTATATTAAAAATGTATTCAATAATTATAGATATGGTGTGACGTCGGGTACGCGTGGGGGCGGCGCTCAATGGACCAGAGGGTCGGGTGGGGTTAAGTCCGGTTCTGGAGCGTCAGTAACCAGAGGTATACATAATAAGTGTATTCAATTAAAATACTTGTTAGCCTTCACTTCTCAAACTTGTAAAGTATAGTTGATGTGAATTTACCACTTATTCCAGCGATACTATACTATACTGTTTGTAATTTTCAATTAAAACTAACTTATATTATAATAAGTAACTAATCATTACTTTTATGCTATAATCACAGGTTTGGGGACACATTCAGGCAGTAGTGGACAATCCAGTGGCACAACAGTTACAGTCAATCGTGGGAATAATGGAAGTGGTGGCCATTCAGGAGGCGGCCATTCAAGTGGTGGCCATTCGGGAGGCGGATATACAAGGAGTAGTCACTCAGGAGGCGGACATTCAAGTGGTGGACACTCAGGAGGCGGATATACAAGTGGTGGTCATTCAGGAGGCGGACATACAAATAGTGGTCACTCAGGAGGCGGCCATTCAAGTGGTGGCCATTCGGGAGGCGGCTATACAAGGAGTAGTCACTCAGGAGGCGGACATTCAAGTGGTGGACACTCAGGAGGCGGATATACAAGTGGTGGTCATTCAGGTGGTGGACATACAAATAGTGGTCACTCAGGAGGCGGACATACAAATAGTGGTCACTCAGGAGGCGGACATACAAATAGTGGTCACTCAGGAGGCGGACATTCAAGTGGTGGCCATTCGGAAGGCGGATATACAATGAGTGGTCATTCAGGAGACGGACATTCAAGTGGTGGTCAATCGGGAGGCAAATATACCACTAGCCATAGCAATATTGGAAGCGGTGGTCATTCGAATGGCGGCTATACAAGTGGTGGCCATTCAGGAGGCGGATATACAAGTGATGGCCATTCAGGAGGCGGACATTCAAGTGGTGATCACTCAGGAGGCGGATATACAAGTGGTGGTCATTCGGGTGGTGGACAATCAGGCGGCAGATATACGACTAGTTATAGCAATATTGGAAGCAGTGGTGATTCGGGCGGCAGCGGCCGCAGCGGCAATAGTGGTCACAGCGGTTATGGAAGTGGAGTAACGAGTAGTGATCGAGGATTTAACGGTCATTACAGTGGAGGAGGAGTTGGTCGAGGAGGAGGGGGAGGGGGAAGAGGAGGTGGTAATGAGCACACCGGCAGAGGAAGTGTTGGAACTATTAACATAGGCACAGGCGGAGGCCGCGGAGGACGTGATGGTGGGCATTATGGCGGTGGGGGAGGGACAGGACATTCTGGTATTGGACGGGGAGGTGTCGGTGGTACTGATGGAAGTGATTATTCAGGAAACTATGGGAATAGTGGTGGTGGAAGCAGTGGAAGTGGTGGAAGCGGCACAAACATTGGCACAGGAGTGGCAACGGGTATTGCCGCTGGAATTGGTAGCGGTATCGGCACTGGGATTGCCGGAGCTATTGGATCGGGAGGAAGTGGTGCAGGCGGTGGAGTTGGCAGTGTTGGTGGCACTGGTGGTAGCAGTGCTGGCGGCAGTAGCGGTGGATCATCATTAAATTATGGAAGTGGTGGTGGGAGTGGTGGTGGAAGTGGAACCGCAAATTCTGGAGGAGGGAAAGACTCGTCCAACGATTATAAGAGTGGAAATTCAAATGATGGTCAAAGTGGAGACTCTGATAATTATGGCGGCGGTGGAGGTAGAGAAGTGGTGGTGGAAGTGGAACCGCAAATTCTGGAGGAGGGAAAGACTCGTCCAACGATTATAAGAGTGGAAATTCAAATGATGGTCAAAGTGGAGACTCTGATAATTATGGCGGCGGTGGAGGTAGAGGTGGAGGAAGAGGCGGCGGTGGAAGCAGAGGAGATGGCGGCCGAAGTCGAGGTAGAGGTGGCGGAGGCGGTGGTGAATATTCAGGAAATTCTGGCGGTGGTGTTGGAGGCTCTGGTAGTTATGGAGGCGGAGGAAGTGGTGGTGAATCTGTGGGACACCGACCGAGTGGTGTGGGTTATGGCGAGTGGAATGGAAACAGTGGTAATGGAGGAGAAATTCTGGCGGTGGTGTTGGAGGCTCTGGTAGTTATGGAGGCGGAGGAAGTGGTGGTGAATCTGTGGGACACCGACCGAGTGGTGTGGGTTATGGCGAGTGGAATGGAAACAGTGGTAATCCTCCGCGGTCTACACCAACAAAACATCCTTTGCCGTGAAAACAACTTGCTGTCTTAATATTGGTTTTACTTCTGTTATCACTTCTGCTAATGTTGTGATGAAGTATATGTCGAGCTGTTGGCTAGTGACAGAGTGGCGGCGGATATGTTATAAAAACTGGTGGACGTGTTGGCGGCTCGGGATATGTGCACCGAAATGGACACTACAAGACCGGTCATCGGGACAGAGATGGCAAAGGAGGGGGTGATATAACAGTGTATTCCGCGTCACAAAACTCGTCAAACGATACCTATAATGAGCACTCAAGAGGTGGTCCCGGGGTTGCCATCAATAGTGTGAGCGCCAGTCAGAGCGGGAGCCCATCGGCGGTCAAGGTATCACTTCCAAGGGGTGGATGCGACCAAACTGGTGGACAACGAGTGGCCGCCGGCGCCCGTAATAGTGGTTAAGCCCAGACATAGACCTACAAAACTGTAATATAATGACATTGAATAATAATAATAAACATATACTCAACAATTATGGTCAAAATCACATCATTCAACAATTACACGGGTCAAGCTTCGGATTTGGACGCAAATGTGTGTTATGCATCACCCTTTATTTTTCAAGAAAATGTAGCATATATTTAAAATGATCAAAACATATACATAAAACCGGTTTTGAGCAAACAATATTTTAATGCAAAACTTAAGGATGAACTTGAGGTCGTCTTATTTATATCAAATATTAAGACATGACCACATTGTTGATATACAATGTATGTAAAATGATACTAAAGTTTAAATTAAATGCTTTTTAAATTTAAAATGTGGTCCTATCTTAATATTTGACAACAATAAGATGATCTCAAGTTTATCCTTACGTTTTGCATTAAAATATTGTTTGCTCAAAACCGGTTTTTATGTATATGTTTTGATTATACTAAATATATGCTACATTTTCTTGAAAAATAAAGGGTGATGCATAACACACATTTGCGTCCAAATCCGAAGCTTGACACGGGTTATTAACGCAACACATAATCTAATACAATCCAATCCAATCCAATCTAGATCACTTCAATATCAACAATAATTCTTTGTAACCATTTGTTATATTTTTTGGTTTATAAATAATTAAAATC